>JAHQIW010000201.1:0-207668 GCA_019055375.1 Parelaphostrongylus tenuis | reverse complement strand
CATATAAATAAAGCTGCAAACGAATTGTACGTTGAGGCTCTGAAGAAGGCGTATTTGCCGAAACGTCAGCCACAAGCAATCGCGAAAACCCATAGACCGGAAAGAAGAACAATCGATTGGAAAAAGATACCATTTTCGTGAAGCTTTAAATAAAGATTACCATTTATTCCGCGTCCTGAGGCGGCATCTTCAGGTTTAAAAAATTTAACTACAACCAGCTCAAAAGTAACCTCACCAATTTGTTTGATTGCCGACCTCTTTTTTTCTAGAAGAAAGGCACGCAATTTTTGCTTAGCAAATGGTTGCATGTTATTGGTCACGATGGTCATTATTATGCTGAGAAAAATTTCTCTAACACCCGCTGAAAACTCGAAGTTTATCACTTTCAACGAATCAATGTCTGGTACAATTTTTATTCGGTGAATTATGAGATATTCCGACGGGAGGAATTTTTTCTGAGATATTCTCAAGAATTCGTAATACAGACACTGTGTGAAACAAACATAAAATTTGAATTCTTCGCGGATGATAAGAAACATTTTCCTCAACATAGTAAAGTGCTGATTGATTAAGTACATCTCATAATTATTATTTGAGCTAACATGTCATGTCGTCTGGTATGGGCTCTTGTATTGCCCGGCCACGTGTACAAGAAATTATAACATAACACATGACATGTTGGCTCAAATAATATCTATGAGGTATATTTATTGAGCGTGGTCTGAAGAAAACACTCGAAGTAAACAGCATGCTGATTGATTAATTTTCTAAATAAATAACACTAAATCGACAAAGTTGCCAAAATTCGGAAAAATTATGTACATATCTACATATATATATACATATGTGTATATGTATATGTATATATATATATATATATATATATGATATCTAGCAAAGATACGATCATCTTAGCGCTTCCACTCTGCTTCGTCTACCTAATTTGAAATAGATATTTTTATTTCGATTAAATGCAAACATCAAGTGTGGTGATAGCGCGCAATTACTACAAATACCAATTTATATCGATGTTCATGATTTTCTTAGAGCTAAAAAACCTTCGGTACGCAAAAAAATCGTTCTCTATAAAATGGCTGTTTTGAAATTTCTTTGGTTGAAATAATTCTGGGAAAGTAAAGATATGAAGAGTGCAAAGTCTTGTACATGACCAAGCTTCTAACAATGCATAATCTCTTGGTAAGAAGTTGGTTCAAATAATATCATGAAAACAAAGAATTTTTGAAGGAATGTCTGAGAACCTAATAACAAATTAGCTAGACTCTATGGTGGAATGGGATGTGAAATTTGTTAATGAACGATAGTGTGCTAGCAACAATGGCTTTCTACTTGTCGTAGTCGATGATTATCACGCCCGCTTAATGGAGACGAATGTCTATAAGATTAATTACTGAGAATTTTCTGCAATACAGATCAAAGATTTCTGTATTTTTTTATGATCGCCTTTTTTTCCCATTTGAGAGTAATCAATCAATGGGTGAATGATCCATGAAGAACTATCGTATATCAGTAATTTGCTTTTACTGACTTATACTCATCCGGTTGCCTAGAAATAAAGCCTGACACTCTCATTCTTGTAGGTAATGGTAGTGGTGCCTTGAGAGATAATGTGAGTGCCTACTGCAAAAATAAACTCTTCTGAAAAGTGGGTTTTTTTCTCCAAGTATCATTCTCATTTAGATAGCAAACGGCTATTTAAAATATTTTTATAGATGCACAACATTTCATTCATGTATTTTAGACATACATCAGCTTACATGAATTTGATACGAATTTTTATTGAGTTAATGTTTCGACGCCCAGTCTTTCCAGAGCCGGACATACTCGGGTCAACAGCCAAGGCGTGCCATTGCGACACGGGTTCGCTTATTTGAATTGAGCGAGTAGTTTTTGGAAAAAAAAAACAAATAAAAAAACCATGAGTGGTTGTGTGGTTCGGGTTACGTAGATGAGCATGAGAGATCACAAATGAGCGGTGGTGATGTCCTCCATTGATACTCTTTAAAGAGGAACTCTCCCTCTGCGGAAACTCGCTGTAGTTATAGCATACCTGAGCGGAATGCATCTGAAGAATTCATTCGAGCCGTCAGAATTGTTTGGCATGCGATACCTTTCGCCCTTCAATGTCGTGGTTTCTCAATATGCCTACTTAAGGTTTTTCAGACCTCAATCGTGCAATGTTTCTCAGTTAAAAGTTTCTTAAATCTTCGATAACCTGGGTTGATTTGGCAGAAAATCCACAGCAGATGCTCTTCACTTGGGATATGGGTCTTTTCAGACTAAAATGAATAAAAATGAAAAAACTATAAGGTTGTACACGTTTTCTAAGTATATTTGTACAGCCTTACTCATTTATACTACAATCATGCCTTCTTATCACGCCACTAGGCACTCTACACTTGGATAAACATTTCGCCGGTTCACAGAGACGATTGCTCGGCGAAACTTCGTCGTCCTCGACGTTTGCTTGCACTTATTGGGATTCAGAAAGCACCGATAAAGTGCTACATGTGTGTGATAGAAAAACCACTATAGTCGTCTCAACTGCTTTCTCGAAAACGCTTTAAGTGAGAAAGGGAGGCATAGACACTTTTTGAAAGGGGAAGGCTACAAAATGGTGATTGTGACTTCGGACACTATGAAAGAGAGAGCTAACACGCCTGGGAAATATTTGTCACTAAAAATACAATTTTTATCCTAATTTACAAGCATGGAGAGGGACAGCGCAGTGGTTAGTGGTGCTGTATATCGAGACGAAAGGTATTACGCAGGGCGCTCGCTGGATTCCCTGCCTCAGCACTCTCTTGTAATCAATCAGCGAACGCCTTGGCCCAGCAACCTCCAAGATTGCAAAGGGAATCTCTCGAGCACCTTTTTCTTGCTGTGTGGATTCTATTACTTCTAGTATTCAATTCATTTTTTGTCTCATTCTTGAACGACGTAAAGCTGTGTTTTGCAAGTTTCTCTGTAATTCCAGCACAGTCAGGCTATCGCGACCCATGGAGAGTTTCCTGTTGACTGCCGGAGAGTGTTGAGGAATGAGGACTAGTCCCGAGCGGTGCTGCGTTGCAGCGAACATCGCGGCCACTCGGCTACTGCTCGATCAGCATTTCACAGCATACAGGGAGTGGAAAAGTTGTGATGTTTTGTATTTTGTTAATTTTAGTATTGATATAATGTTTTTGGTATCAATTGTGATAATTTCATTAAGTCATTTATTCATTTTTGGTCTGGAATTGTTTTATTTAGTCGTCTATCTCAATTGTGCTTGAGGTATGCATCGAAAAATCAACGTATCGCAGTAGTTGATTAGCACAAAGTAGGAACGAAAGCCGACATTGCTAGAATAAACTAGTTTCAAATCGGCCAGTATTTACAGAGCCGTGAAACGGCCGTGAAAGAGACTGGAGTGATTAAGAATCGTCCGAAAAGATCGTCTAACCACCTCGTCTACTCCGGAAATCATTCTGAAGATCCGTTACCAACTTCAACGAAATCCGGGGCATTCGATGAGCAAAATCGACCGGAAAGCTCAGCATCAGTGAATGGAGCGTGCGAAATATTGTCAAAAATAAGATGAAGCTGCGCAGCTACAAGATCTCTCGTGTTAACTATCTGGGCAGAAAGAAGAAGAACGGCTTCCATAGGCACACCAAATGATTCGTTTCATCGCTGGTGCCCGTTTGTCGAAGATGATTCACATGGATGAAAAGGAATTTGCAATCAAACCACTTCATAATCACCACAATCGACGTCAAATTCTCAAGGAAGATCAGTAGAAGTTCAAAGCACAAACATGGGCAGCAGTCATTTTCGGTCACTCTGATGGTTTGAAGCGGTATTTGAGATAAAGTAAAGAGCCGTTGGTCTTCATCAACGTAAATGTGAAAGTCAACGCTGCCAGCTTTCAATAGCAAATTTTGCGAGGCGTACTGGAGCCTTGGAGAACTCAGCACTTTGATGTTGACGGATTTATGCTTAAGCAGGACTGGATTCCTGCTCATTCGAACCGCTTGACAAATACCATTTGTCAAGAGCTGTTTCAATTAATTGGGGCGAAGACATTTGGCTGTCAAAGTGCTTTTTGGATTCTTAGCTCATGGATCACTTCGTGCGGTCCATACTGAAGGCGAAAGTCTCAGCTATTAGGTACACTAGCGTAGACGCGCTCAAAACGGCTTTGAGACTCGTTTGAAACAAAATTATACTGGAAGTGTGTCCGAAAATCGTTGAATATTTTTGCAATGAACATCGTGAATATAAGAAGCTAAAGGAGGCAACTTTAAGAATTTGTTATGAACTTCTTTTGCTTATTATTATAGATGTTTATCTAGTAAACATAATTATTCTTTCAATTTAGCTAATTCAGTGATGCAGATTGATATGCAAAACTTTCGTGTCAGGCTGGATTTGAACCCACATCTCACTCCAACCGGGAGCGCGCCTAACCCGATGCACTGCTGACGCCCATATTGCACACCACTCTTCAAATCAGACACCATAACACTTCCATTAAATGAAAAAATTTTTTTTGATCATCAATACCCAATATCTGTCAGCGTGACTGGGTTCAATGTCGGTATCGACTACCCGAGCCATGCTGTTGACGGTTGACGGCTGACAGATGGATGCGTTGTAGCGTAGAAAGAGTGGTGTGCAAATCGGGCGTCAGTAGTGTGGTGGGTTAGAGCAAGCGCTCCCGGGTAGAGTGATATGTGGGTTCGAGTCCCGCCTGACACGAAAGTTTTGCACATCACTCTGCATCATTGGGTATATTTGTAACATCATAAGACCGCAAAAATACTGTTGGATTCCGGATCCGATTGAATTGTTGAAATATCTAAAAGAAAACTTTCCAAACACGCTGTATATAAGGAAAGCGAGGACCTCAAGCAACAGCTCAAGCAACAAAACATTCGAAGACTTTTTCGGAGAATGAATGTGGGGATTTTGATTGAGTGCAAGGAATACTGGGATCTGCACAGAAAACTGTCGTAACGGGTAATGTGAAATAAAATTTACAAACATTACTGCCCAACTCTGCCCTATGTGGACTATGGCAATTCGTAAACGACTATAAGAAGGGATAAGAATTGTTGGGCTTTTCTAGATTATCCCTTCTAATAACGATAGCATAATACATAATTTGCGGGCGATAACAGTCAATAGAAAAGATTCAAATCGAAATTGTTTCTTAGAAACAAGTTGTGATATTGGTGGAGTTGAAATCTAGTACAAAAAGTGGTATCAATATCCTAGCCCATTCCACCTGGAGGCATCGTGACATTTATGGTTGATGAAAAAAATGTTTGAGTATGTTTCAAATCACGAAATCTACATTTTCAGTCACTCACAAATTTCTTCATTATGCAGCTCGAGGGCTTATGCATCACCGAAGGTCGCTCAATGATCCATCTCGGTTAAAATAAACGAGCCTTGCTCTTCTCTGTCTGGTATGGAAACAAGCGCACGTCTCAAGCGAATCTTATTGCCTTGCTTATTATAACACACTTGGAAATCAAGATTGCTCAACTAGTCGTGGTCGTTATAGCACTCCTTTCTTATAGAAGAAAAAGCAAGGGAAATAATTACTTTTAAGACAAATTCCGAGGAGAAAGTAATTGCAATATGTCACTGATTTAAAGTCAAATACAGATCATTTATTCCGAAAGCGTCATGTGTTGATTCACTAGTTCAATACTTTGATGAAACACTAGTTCAATCAAAAATAATGTCAGAAATGGGAGTTATTTTTTTGTAGACGTTACAGCTTGAATTTTTTTAATGCTGTACTATCATTTACCATTTCAAAGTTTGTCCCATAAATTTTGCTCTAATTATCTAATTGTGATTAAAGTTATGCTGCCTACAATCTTGAGAGATCAAGACCTCAAATTCCGAATGCTGAACAATTTCAAAAAATCTATTTCTACAAATTCAAACTTCTACATAGGAAAGTAGGTCTTGAAACATCAGTCATTTATGGGATAAAGAAAGTATTGGAAATGGGGCAGCGCCACGTTGGTTAGAAGAATTTCGCCATAATGAATTCGACCACGGGCATTTCGCGGGTGCCAATCTTCTATAGAAGAAGCGATTTTCAAAGGACTCCTTGGAAGCAGTACACGAAATGCTCACGAATTCTCAGAAGAACAAGAATACAGTATAATCATTGTTCAGTAGATTGCAAAAGAACTGTATTATTTCGGAGTTTTTGAAAACAACTGAAAAATCGAAGAAGTTCTACAATCGAAAGATGCACGAATTGCAATAAAATAGAAAGATTTACAGTTTTGATGTATTATTAGTGCATCCTTGCCATAATTAAAACTGAGCGTGTTTCAATCATACTATGATGTGCGATTAACAATGGATCTCTCCTTCAAACAGCGAAATTCCGACCAGTGGATGAGGCGCCATTAAACTAACAGCAAAGGCCAAAAAAGCACAAAAGCAGGGAATGCTGACCTTTTGATGGTCTACACCTGGTTTGATCCACTACCCTTACGTGAATTAAGGTGAAACGATGACGGCGATTAAGCTCGTTAAGATAGGAAAGTACGCTGAATAACTTCAACGGCTGTGCGCCGTTTTTAACACTTAGATACCAGTTCCTCTTCACGATACAGTACAACTACAAAATGGACGCCTCTTTTTCTATAGATGCTGGAGAATTGATCCGTTCTATCGTCAAACGGATCAATGTTTCAATAACTTTCACCGGAAATCGAGCCATTTTAATCCTCTACTCCACAAGGACAAACTTAGGGCAAACTGGGTGTATGTACAATTGTGGTCAGATATGTTCTGGCGTACACACAAGGGAAGTTGATTCCGCTCAATGGCGTACCATTCCTCTTATCGCTCCTTCAGAGCAAATAACTTGAAAAATCGAAGATACCAACTCAATAGCAAACATTGATAAGCCCTAAATATTCGTTGCGAAGGTGATATCCAGTCAGTCATCTCTACACGACATTGTGAAGTTAGCACACAAGATAACACCTACAGATTCATCAATACTGCACTCTGCACCTGTATAAAACGGCTTCCTCAAATCAATTTAAGCTGCACTGCTTCTTTGAGAATCGTTGTAGTTCTGCTATCCACATTATCACGTCCGACACCACGGAAAAACCTCGGATGGATTTTTGATGAAATGTTGTGTTGCCTCATAACTTTTGCGAATTTCGGCACTTATAACAATTCTAGTGTTATTTATTCATAGAAATGGACTAATGAACACATCATCACCGTCATAATCAATAATATGCAATCACTAATCGAGTAAAGATAGAATTTTTCTCAAAAGAATGAGACTAGCGATTAAAGAAGTCGAAAAGGTTACTTTTGAGCTGAATATAGTCATTGAATCTTATCTCCTACAAATGTTACTTGATGACGCAGAAGATATTATAGTCCGATAGAGCAGTATCAGCGCTAGAACGTAGAGATGGTATTGTGGTTCAGTCCAATTTCTTCAAATTGTGGAGAGTCGACTTTGCAATGTAAGGTGGTCTCTTATTGCATGAGGCGCCCATCGAGGCATCACTTTGCGATAGCCCGTTCCATCAGATGGTGAACGATGTTGCTAGGCTATTAAATTGTCTGCTTGACAATAATTCGATTTCAAATAGGGAAAAACTGATCAAATAATAGTGCGAGGAAAATTATGGTACAACTCAATACATAACACGGATCTAATTAATTCTTTGAAGTTGTCACTTACCGCGACACTGAACTTCACAACGCCGACCCAAGAACTCCATTGAGCACGCATAGAGAACAAAAATATGAAAAAGTTAAGTTCGACGTCAAATTCACTGTTCTCACGCGTAATCCAAACACTCGTAAGTAAAACTTTGGAAGCCTTCTGGATGCATAGTGAGGGGCCAAAAGCGACCTGCAAAGAAGAGTGCTTTAAAATCACGCCTGACCTTGCCCCATACCTCAGGCTAATCTTCCCAGCCTGAGTCAGGCACAACTCTACTTAAGCACTGCCTCTGAGCGGCTGGTCTCCAGTAATTGGAACACCTAGAGCATCTGAGCGGTGAATGTTCTAAACTGAAGCCTTATACTACGCAATCCAAAACTTTTTCTGACGTTTTCTGGAGGTTATGAATTTGTATGGATGTGTTTGAATGAGATTGACTGGATTGCAAATCAGTTTGACCTTTCCAGGCTCTGAAGAAGACGAGACTCATTGAAAAGCTAGCCATTGTTTGTATTATATTATTGCTGTGTCGTACCGCATTACCATACTGTGTTATTGTACTGTATTATTAACACTCAATACGTACTAATGTTACAAGCTTCGGAACGGCGATCAATAACAAGGCGACTAAAATAGTGGTCCAAAAGCGATCGAATCACGATGTCATCACAAGTACAAAATTGGATTGACTATAAACAGTTCTGGAAATGTGAGACTACCATCATAGAATAGGTGATTGTTACGTACTGTTTCAACTCAGCATAAATAACAGCACTTCTCTATATAAAAGGTGTGTTCTGAGTAGTTCTGTGTAACGAGTATTTCTAAAATTTACTCCTATCGTAATCATGAAATGTAGTATTTGAGCTTTAGTCCTGGTAGTTACAACACCATCACTTTGTTGATGCTTCATCTTTAGGTTTTTCTCCTCCCAGAATTAATTTATCGTCATCGTCTATGACTTTTTTATTTTGAGACAAAACACTGTACTTCCTTTAGCTTCACCAAAGCCCTTTAGTATAGCACCTTTTTGTTTATTAATTAAAACATTGAGTCGTTGACGCCAATTTTCATTGTTGAAGCATCAGCTCAAAACAGAATTAATTTATCTGTAACAGAAGGGAAGAAGATAATTTTACTCAAATGATTGATGACATCATTTCCAGACAGAAATAATGAGGGAGAAAAATTCGAATTTCAACTAGATTTTTTATGTTGCCGATTCCAGCATTATCGCATTATCATAGAAAAGGCTACTTACTAGAAATCCGAAACAAGGATACTAAGATAAGAAAGCTAGGATGTGATTGCAAACTTCTTACACGTGCTTTTATCCGTGTCAAGCTTATAGAACAAAACACCTCAGGATGGAACAGATCTGCAGAGGCATATTATACCGTTCGTTTCTTATCAAAAAAAGCCCCTTCTCTGAGCTCCCAGTTGGAAGATGGCCCAATGTTTTTTTTTCCTATCTATCATCAATTACTTTTCTGTGGGCTTATTGCTGGAGTTAGACGAGATTGTTCAAAACAGGTGCATGTGGCACAGTGATTAGCGGTGATCTGCAGCACAAATGTGGTTATTGAGTCAATCCCACGCACCAGACTCACCATGCTTCCATTCCTCCGAGGTCGGTGAATTAGTACCGGACTTGTGTGGAAGGATAGCAGCACTGACGTGATACACTGATACGCCATCGCGAGTCATTGTAAAGGCCAGGCATGAATTCAGTGACCTCTAACGGTGTTTGATGAAGCCGATGCACGACGTATCCCTTAAGGTCTGATAAAAAGAATGTTTTATCCTTTACGCTGCGATTCTTTATTGCGATTTCTTGTAATCAATCGAAAGCTTATCCAACGTGAATTTTTAGCTGGTGCCGGCCATGAAAGCCTAGTTGGCATATAGAAACGTACACAAAAGCTTGTACTGAAACGTCTTCAGGCAATCCAGTCATATTTCAACTGTGATCACTGCAATTATCGAAAGAACTGTCGAGACACATGTGTACCGATACAGATATATCTTAAGTTGCAATACACTTCCAAAGGCTGGTAGCGTTTGCGTTTGTATGGGCCATAGTAACATAAAGAACAAGCAAAATAAAGCGTTAATTTTCGTTCGAATGTTCCCTGGCACTGCGTTCGAATTTTAATATACCTCATAATTATTATTGAGCTTTGCATTTGGTCTGTCGTAGACACTTATGCAGTGCAATACACGTGTTTCGGCTTGCAGCTTCATCACTTGTGCGGTGCGTTCTCGTTCAGTCAGTTCCTCTGGGATCTACCCTTTACATAGTAGAGTCGACAACGAATGTTCAACACTGTCCGTTCGGTGATTTTATCACTTACTGGTTCGCGCAAAACGTTAGTCGTCGACTCTTCTATGTAAGAGGTAGATGTCCGAGGAACTGACTGAACGAAAAGGCACCGTACAACTGACGAGGCTGGAAGGCCGAAACATCTGTACTGCACAGTATATGTGTCCATAACAGATCACATTCATGGCTCGAAGATAACTATAGGAATATGTAGCCTATGCAATGGCTTACGATGGGCTGCTAGTAGGTTGGAAAGAAAGTTCTGGTGAACTTAAATAAGCGTACAATAACTCCCATGCATATTATGAAGTATTACATTTTCACGTGGGATTTCCCCACTGAAGACCATTATTCACCATTATTTTCACTTTCTTGCAAGCCTACAAGGCTTTAGTAAGCCGAAACCGCGTTTTGATGCAGCAAGATAGTGTCAGACAGCACACTGCCATAAGGACCAAAGGCAAGTTTGATAAATTGGACGGAGTCGAGGTTCTGCCTCATCCCGCCTACAGTCCAAATTGCGCCCCATACGACTTTAGCCTTTGCCATCGATGTGACACTTTCTGAAGAGTCGCCGATTTGATTCGTTTGGTGAAGTTAAAGAGGCATGTCAAGAGTTCTTTGATTCGAAGTCGAAGAAGTCGACCTTCGACCAGATCCGAAACTTAGCAGACTGATGGATAAAAGTCGTAGGAAACGATGGTCTTTATTTTGAAGAATAGTTATCACTGTTTATGTTTTTTATTCATGTATAAATTTTCAATATTTTTAAGTGCCTCAGAGCTTTCTTTCCAATCTTTTATTGCATCAAGTCAATAGTACTATCATCTCGTACAAATTTAGCACAACTTTGCCTATTGTGGAGAGATGAAGTCTCGATGAATTCAGGTCACAAGATTGAACCAAGGACCACGCGTGCGCAACCGAGCCCTTCTAACCGCTGTGTTACTGGTGTCCAAGCAAGATAGAATAAATAACATTGCATATATATATATATATTTATATATATGAATAAATATATTTATATTATGGCAATATACCCCGAAAAAAAAATTTTTATGTAAAACGAAGGAAGTAATCTGATATCGAGGAAAAAGTTAGTGATGCAGAATTCTTCTTGTATAACTGTTAATTATGCATTACAAACTCAAGTGCGTCTTGTTAAGGCTTAGCAACTAATATCTTCCAACGATAAATTGCATTCTCCATCCTTCTTTCTATCTTTCGACTTTAGTCCGTTCGATTTCTTTCTGTCCATTGCGTGCGATGCATTTAAATCTGAGAAGATCTTTTCTATGCAGTTTGAGACTTTATTGCTACGAAATCAACATCTGTCCACTTTAACCACCTTTCCCATGCCATTATCACAAAACATGCGAACGTTTACACATAAAGGTCAAACTCTAATGTATACATTGCAGCTGCAGTGAAAATAATGGCCATTTTCAAATTCAAATCAACGCCTCTCGGTTCATTTAGAACTTTATTAGTGAAAGCACGAATCAATTGAACGTATCGACCTCTACCTACATATTACGAAGTGTTTTATTTCACAAAAATAAAGATCTGGTTCGTTCGGTGGGATCACATTTGTTCCTCTCAATTTCTTTTCAATTACCTGCCTTTGCACTGTAAAGCAAATGAGCACTTGCAATTTTACACGACATTACGTGACAGTGTTCCCAGTGTATAGGTTTTATTTGCGCCGTTAGATATTTTAGAGAATTAGAAATTTTAGAAGCATCAATTCTTCCGTAAGCTTTTTGGAAGATTTGATTCTGATTATAGACGTATTTGAAGCTGAGCGGAATCTCCAGAAAAAATGTCTTTGCATATAATGTGGTAGAGAAAAGTTCTATAATATTATACTTTGTTAATTCCCATAACCTAGTTCACTTGCTATTTCTGAACTTCTTTGATGAAGAAATTTTCATCGGTTGTTGGAAAGCCATTTTTGTCACCAGTGGTTTTACAAAAAAAAAATTTCAGTCTTATGCATTTAATCGTTGCTCGCTCGCTCATATTAATGGTCAGTAAATTTTTTTTTCATTTGTATACTATCACCGTCTATATATAATGCAAGATTGCACATGTGGCCTTTTTAGTATTTGCTGATCGTGTCAACTTCTCAGATGTCCCTACCGTCAGGTAAAATTATAGATTTCTATACCAATACGTTTTCTTTATCAGCGATGAGGTCTTGAGACTCAAAGCATTATTCGCGGTTATCCAGATGACGACATTAAACAGGCAAATCGGTTAGCTGTAAAGATCCTAAGTGTCTAACTGAATAAATAAAACAATTTACTAACTTTCCCTTGCAAACAACTTACAAACTTTTCGGTCATTCACCGATGTTTCTTTTCATGTCCTTCACTTTGATATTTGAGCGTCTCTGAAGTATTGAATGGTCCCTCATAATCAGAAAATCATTCATCTCAAATCATTCTTCATATTATAATAAATTTTATTCTGTTGTGTTCTCTTCCCTAATAGTAGGCAAGTAAATGGCAATTTGAAATACTACATAGAAGGTAGCATCTTATTAATATCTAAAAGTAATTCAACATTTTAAGAAGTCTGTAGTAAAGGAGAGGTTTTCATGAAGTGTGGAATGCGCTGTGAACCGACCTGTACCGATCCCGTTCCTGTAAGTTAGTAACTGTTTTTACTTCTTTGAAATGAAGGCGCCTGATATTTTTATAACCCTTCTTCGTGAATAGTTCGGTGAAATTTACAGCTTGTAGCGTGACTTTCCGTAGAACATACTAGAAATCAGTGTCAAGGTGTTTCTAAAGGTAGAATCGCTGAGCCTCATTGATCATGCCGACGTTTGCCACACTGGCACTAGGTCTCAATACAGGACACTGACGAATCCTGACAGTGTTCTCATTTCTATGCCCTCAAAAGCACATCACACATTCTTTTTATGTCTGACAGGCAGTGCTAGTGTAGTAAATCCCATTGCACTTCGCAAGTTCGTTATTATTAATAATTAACATAAACGCGAGTGCATGAATTGTTTTCGATTCGTGCATTTTTTGGCTACTTCTTTCCCCACAAAAGATTTTTATAGCATTATCTTTTTCATTGACCCTTCTACGACCGACTGTGCTGCTATGCGATTGAATCACGTTATCTATGTGCACCAAAATCAAGCCTTTTTTTAGTATTCCGTAATCCGTAAAGGCATGACGAAATAAATTTGTTGAGATATTGCTTCGAAGTGATTTTTGTTAATTCTTTATCTTAGTAGAGAGAATGTAACCATAGGTTAGAAAATAGCGCGCTAAAGGGTGAAATTTAAAGATTTTTTCAATAAGTGCATGCAATCGAGAAACATTGTCGTGAAAGAGTCATGGCCGTTCCATAGGTTTTAGCACTAGAGCAATAAAAACAAAGTTTACTAACAGAAGTAAGTAGAATTGCATATGGTATACAATCTGCCTATACTTTCTCTAAGATGTCGCTCTCTTGGGAACGAACGCCGTGCGAGGAAGAATATTAGTGAAGCGGCGCAAGGAGAAATGGAGCTTCCTGTGGGCGACCCGAGCGATTGATACTCCAGGCTACTCTCTCCAGTCTTGAACATTACGAACCACTTCCCATCTGTCCTTTCTGCAATCGTATCATCGTCACAAGCTCTACTAACCTTACGCGCCGCTTCACTAGCATCTTCTCCTACGTGCCATTTGTGCATGATTAGTAACCGATTTCTTTCCAAGAAAGCTCCATCTTGAACCATGTATAGGCAAGTTGTATATAGAATTTTCACAAGAAAATGCGTAGCTGAACGATTGAAATTTCTGCAATTACAGACATCTGATCAATAAAGTGGTTTATTGTTGTCATGCACACATCCTACTTACAATTTGTACACAGACGGATCTATTAGATACTGTAGCTTTTACGTTTGCATTCTTACTTTCCGAAGGTTTCAAAACTTAAGAATTTTGTGACTATTAGCGAATTTGTTTAGAAACGAATGCTTCTTACATTTTTTACGTATAGTGTTCATCTGCTTACTACCCTTCGAAGCAGTTGTGGGTAGTGTATCTTGCCAATTTCTTGCAACACTAAATACAACACTTCTACTTTTTCTTTGGTGGAGTCTCTCCCAAGTCATAAGCAACTATTAATGAAAAAGTTTTCAAGTCAGACTAAAATATACTAGAGTTTTCTGATAGGTGAAAAATGGGCAAAATTTAGTCACCTTTTCTTGAGAACGGTTCTTCGTGTTAACATGAAGGGCGCGTGTGGCGCAGTGGTTATAGGTGCTCTGCGACACACATGATCGATCAGTTGTTATTCGATGGTTCGATTACGCGCTCAATACTTAGCGATGCTTTTGCCCCTTCGGAGTTGCTGATGCATAAAATTTTACGAAAAGCGGGAAAATGCTTAAAATATCGAACTGTTAAGCAAGAAACCGGTTGAGAAAGCGGACTAAGTGTCATTCGCTATGTTCAGTGACAGAGAAAGAATAGGTATCGCTCCAAGCAGCTGGGGTGCAAAATTAGGCATAGAATTTCTAACGATTAGTTATAATTTGGAAAATATGAGCTGGTGGTCACACACATTTTGAAAATTCGGTCAAGAAGAACCGTTTTGAGTGTTAGAGAATGGCGGAAGACCTATTCTTTTGTAGATTTCAACTTAGTTTGAGAACGATTTCATTTTGAGCAGCGAATATTAGATATTTGGACTGCGAGAAGTTTAGGATTGCGACGAGGAATGTGTTGACAACGTCTGTCTATGTGAGAAGGGTCTCATTCGACGAGAAGTTGGCGGCCCGTGCATCAATACTACCTCCTGTCCACCAAGTCAGGAAGTTGCAAGTTGTAAAGAAATTAATTCTACGTCTTTTGCGTGAAATTTATTTAGGCCAGATTATTTCACATGATGACTCGTGTTCCGATGTTGAATGCTTCGAGAAAACACACTGTGAGCTGGTGGATCTTCCTTGTTCCAACGGAAATTGCTTTCAGAAAGCAGTCTGCGTAGACGATGAATTTGAATGATGGAAAATATCAGCCTTAGTCATCAGATTTGTATTCATAAACTAAGACACAATGTAGTTAGAATGGATTTTTGATGCATATGTTTGTGCTATTTTGAAACTGTTCATTACTACAAGTACTCAATAAAATTTTCGATTGTTGTTAGCTTTTACAGAATTAATAACTTCTTAATTTAATCCGGATTTATCCAACGTTGTTCATAAGGTTGCGCTGTCGTAACTTCTTCCATCTTGAATCCGTTTGGACCGTAGAAATCATCCCAGTTACTCAAAAATGAAAACATTCAAGCGGTAAATATGAAAAACTTTTCACTTCTTAATATATTGTATGATGGAATAAATTATTCATATAAACTCTTCTTACATGATGTTCGTTTTTTCCACATTTCGGTCCACCAACAAACAACGTGGCCTTATGATTCGAACTTCTGAGATTCTAATCTCGCTCAAGGTTTTTCAAATGCGAAAAAAAAGTAGGAACTTTTTATAGGGACTCCGAGCTCACGAATATCTTTTCCGAGGCACACGTGTAATTCACTGCACAAGTTGAGGGCTTTACTATTTTACATCTCAGTTATGCTGAAATCCTATCGCTGCTAACAGCAACTACTTGCCAGTGGAAACGATCACATTGTTTTGAATTTTGTCTCCAAAATAAAGCTTCTTTTGTCTAGTGGATAACTCGTAAGATTTTGAAAAGATGACGTGGGTTTAAGCTCATCTGAGGCTGAAACTTTTACTCGTATCTTAATAACCTCTTGATTGAAAAATATAGCGTTTATCTCCACAATCAAAAAACTAGCATGAGTTTCTAACACTGAGGCTCTGCCGATGTGGTACTACTCACAATAACAATCTGAAGTGCTGACAGTGATCGACTGTAAAAACACAACCCGTGGTCATTCTCCCTCAAGGCTGAGTGCAATTTACCGTGAGATTTCGTAATAGCCATGTTTTGGGTGGATGAGAAGCACAAAAGCTCAACCCTATCGGGACAAAGCAATCGCAGCTTTGCTGATCATCGAATTAAATCAGTATTTTGGCTCGCCTTCACAGTGCTTTTTTTTCAGTGTGCGGATCCCAACACTTTTAGCATTTGACTCGTTTCTCGTTTCCTTCTTGAACGTCGTAAAGCACATTGACCGAGTTTTCTTGCACTCTTGAGGATATCCTGGCTGTGGTGTTTTATAGGGCGTTGTTGTTGACTCTCGGAGAGAGTTGAGGAGTGGAGCTCGTCTCCACACGCACCGCAAAGAGCAGCAATCACTCGGTCAAAAGTATTTACGTAGTACAATCAGTAAGCATTTTTAGTAGCGCGGCGAACTGATTTCTTGCGATCGTAGCTTTACTTTTCGATTTGTAAATTTGGGAAAGTGCCTAAAAATGATAAAGGATCTATGAGCATGCAGTTTCATCAGTTTTAAAAGCCAATTTGAAGCGTCGTGTGAGGGTAAAATGACATACGTCTTTCCGAAAGGGTTGATAGCAACAGTGCTCTTACTCTCATAACTGGATTCCAAAAGAAAACAAATCATGACTAAACAGAAAACTGAAGATAGGGAGAAGCTTTACTTTCTAAGTATTGGCGGGATGCATATTTGTTTTCGTATCGAAGCCGTGTTCTATATATAACAAAGGTCTGTGGGTGTGGGCGGAGTTAAATGACTTGTTAGGGGACTCATCGAGACCACTGGGGGGTGGGCAAGGCTATACACGCAGGGGAAAACAAAAATAAAGAGGCAGGCACACAGTGTATACCAACCGAAAAGACGGGGACAAACGTGTGTAGGGGAGGTAATGTGTATGCGGTGAAAATGGATGGAAGATTCGATAAAATATGCTACCACGTAAAGGGCCATTCTCATCAAGCATGCAATTTGATATTAGATACTATCAGTGATGCTCCAAACATTTGGCGCGGATAATCTAATCCCTCGCTTCTTCAATAAGGTCCCGAATGCGTGTGGTTACACTCTCTAAATGTAGTCATTTATTTATATAGACGTTCTCGGACGGGAGCAGTAAAAAAAAAAAAAAAGAAAAGATTCACTGCGTAGAGCGTTACTAAGCCACAACGTGTCCACAAGTGAGAACACTTTATGGGCTCGTGTTCCTAATTCGTTACGGCCTAAACCGCTACTCTGATCTGTAGGTCAATTGGGCCCGCGGTTTCACTGGCAGACTGTCCCAGCACGCACAACAGAGATGGCTAGGTAGGACAGTAGTAACTTGTATCTGGCTCTGATCGCAGCCGTGCTCAGCCAGCTGGAGACGATTTAAACGTCTATGATAAGGTACTTGACCTCGAGGTCTCTGGGTATCGGGTGGGGGAATGTCTTGCAAATGAGGTTACCGGTGGGCATGGACCTCGATACTTAGTAAGTAAGAGCTTCTCCTAGGTCGTCGGCTTATTATTGCCTATAAGATTATATAATATCATCATTGCTTACCCTCCGAGAAACACGGCCGGATAGGCATAGCAGACTTGCCGAAGCCGTGATATCGCGCGCTGTGATGACACTAACACTGAATGAGTGCTACCAGTCAGCACATTGAAGTTAGAATTGAGGCGTGTGGAATATTTAGTTACAGTGTCGTAATATGCATAATAGCTATTAGATATATCGAAGAACCGTGGTATGTTGAATAGAGGTATGATGCAATTTAGTACCGATCGTTGGTTACACGTATGATAGGGCAGGGTCTTTCAATCAGTTGTGATCGCTTGGCAGGGGTGTGGGGGAACCATACTGATACAAGAATACTGCATGCCATCAGTATATCGTTATTCTAACCGCTATATGCATGGGGCACCCAATATCGACATCATATGGTGCTCGCACTTATTGGGAGCGAATGCAGACGTAGCCAGTCCGTAGGTTCTCAACGCATGATTAGCTCCGAACGTTAATCGAAAAATGCGAGAGCTGATCGGGGGCTCATGGACAACGTACTTAGTACTATTGCTTATCCAGATGATTGTTTTAGCGTATCGTTCAAATGCTCTTGGGTGCCTTAGGAATCGGTGACATCAACCTATTACTGCTATATCGTAGGCATACATCATGATGCGGAAAATGACGCACTGTAGATGGTGCGAAAAGGCAAATGTACAGTAGCACATTTCTCCTTGGTGGAAAACCATCTCTCATATGACGATCTTGAGGTGTACAGGGTTGGAACAACTATACAGCCCCACGCGCCTTTATTGCGAATGACCGTGAGCGTAACTAAGCCAGGCGACTCACTGGTTACACAGTCGTGTTAGGAGCGTTAACTCACTCGACGTCTTTGTGCGAGTCATGTGTGTAGCTGAACCTTACAGGGCGGGGCTACCAATACGCTGTTGTTACTTACCGAGAACTCTTAGGGCAGCGCCTACCGGTGGGTTGGAAGGCAATTCGAGCTCTGAAGTATTGCTAAACGCGCTCATCCAGAAGTCGGTATGGGAGCGCTGGCTTCTGCAGATCTAGACGACGTACGGTCAGACCATCAACGAGTAGCCCTGACAGGGCACGGTTATAGTAAGTCGGACGTAGTCCCTAAAAAATCATCACTGTAATCTGGAGTTTGAAGTTCCGATGATCGTATTGTAACTAGCTGTAATGGCGATCAATGCTACAGCACTTGATTAGTCTATATGTCTGCGGACGTATCTGATACCGAACTATGACCGCTGAACGCAGAGCTACTGCCTGCTGAGTGACATCTCAACGCACTCCAGCCATCGCAATCAACTAGAGCTGTCTATTAAGTAAGAATTGCTCACTTAATGCATGCAAGTCGTAAAAATTGCGACTTCAGCTAGCCCTGGATTCCGGGGTCCGAACCGATAGCGTACGAGATAATGACTCCACACGTTTCCATGTTGTTCTAGTGGCTACGTGGCTTGTATTGGCACAGGTTCGATTCATTTGCCGGCTCAATATCGGCCTGGATTTCATCGACCCCAAGCGGACTGGTAGTAGTATAATAATTTGTTGTAAAAGTATACCTTGATTTAGTACTGTGGGCAGGAGTCCCGCGTTCGCCGAAGAAGTGTATGATCAGAATTATGACGCACCAGTCACTGACAAATGCTTAGCTACTTTTGGCAAGGTGAACCACCATGAGCTACATAGGGCGACAACACGTGCCACACTACGACTTGATCAAGGTTTCTAGTGATCGAATAGGTCTGCAGCTATGAGAAGTGTCATCGCTTGAAGGAGTATGCTTAAGAACATAACGTCACAGCAGGAGAATCACTTTACGTACTGGTACCTACGGTGTCTCATTCGAGAAAGCTGATCTATCGCTACAGTCCTATCGAGTTATATTCGTTGGCCGTCTCGCGCTTACGGCAGTAACGTCATACACTATCGAGCTGTCTATCCGTGATTAATGACAGGCCTGAATGGTACACGGGTCGCTTTACAAAATACACAAGGGTCTTACAAGAGATTCTCAAAGTATGTATGCAGTGCTGGAGGCGTTGATAGGCATTTCAATATGAACAAGGCAAGGACGGATCTAAGCAAGAGCATGTTCTAGCTTAGAGTAATATTGAAAGGGCAAAGCTTGAACTACTTCTCCTAGCTATATCTCGCTGTCTTTTATCTCTCTCAGATGCAAGCAATTCAACATGTAAATCAATCGTCGACACTACTCCTAGTTACACAAACTGGTCTATTAATCGTAGCCTATGCTGTTCGACCACATGTGGGTTCGTAGGATAGCAGAATCGTCTATATGACGATTGAAGATACGCCGTGACTGTGCAGGCGCCCAATAATCTCGAGCACAAATGATCGACTATAAGTGCTATAACAGTAATCCCGAAGCCGAATCTAGCTCTATGGGCAGTGAAATGTCACAACCAAGAATAACTGGAGCTGTAGCGTAGTAGACGGATCTACTATGCGAAAGAGCTGGAGTATCATACAGCATCCTGTATTTACGTACAATGGAGTCAAGTCCACTTCCAGAGAGCGACGATGTCAGCAGACTTCTAATACGTTAGCGGGGGGCTCGACGAAGTATAGAGCTGTTATCGTCATGCGTGACACGGCCTCATTGGCCCAGCTGATATTCAAGCGATGTCGTGTCAGTGCTGGACAGACGACATGCTATATGTAGACTACTTATCGAATCGCGCATGATATAGGCGCGGGTTTAGTGTTGTCGTGCGTAAAAGGGGTGGGGACCCACAAGAAACCAGTAAATCACGGTAGTCAAAAATCTAAGGTCGCCGTGAAAAAGATTCATGCTATAGGTGTTTGTGTACGCCAGTCCCATGCTCTTCCGATATTACCTTTTATGACATAACAGGTAGATAAGTAGCAGGGAAACACCGTCCGACTGCATTCTGATTTAACTGACTAGTTAATGCGCTTCCATAAACCTTAAGACAGTCTTCTGAGCATCTCCGCCTTAAATCATTCCCACTCACTCACCGGATACATCTTTTCATACGCTAACCGTCTGCACAGGTTGGCGTAGGTGAATTCTACGATCGAAGTATTTCTCTAAGCTGATTTGTGGCGTTGGCTCAGGGAGTCCTAGTTTACCGCTACGAAACAATGGAAGGGTTAATTCGTAATATTCTAATTTCTGTTTCATAATCGTAGTACGCGATACTTTATGGCTTTGTTGACAGTGCCTGGGACACTGCAGGCGATCTGCATAGATTCGGTTTCTTCGGTCAGTTGATAGCGAATCATCATGAGTCCGTAGAGCTGATGCCACGGGACCTCATTAGCAGGTACCAATTACCTTGTATTTCGTCATCGTGCTCGTGCGCACCAATTATATTGTCAAAAGTCACGTGGAATGACGGAGTGCTGACGACTAATGATCTCCTGGTGAATTATCCAGACTTGACCTTGAAGTACCAAGGAGGCACAGCACTTGCATAGGCGTATTCTCGCTTTCCGGACTCCATCTCTTTGATATTTTACAGATACGATTTGCTCGCGACCAAAGCTCCGCAGCTAGGGCATGCGCATCGAAATATTATGTGTAGTAACATAGTGGCTGTACCCTATACGTAACAGTATTTGCAAATTAGAGGGGCACTTAAGGAACATATCCACAAGCATGCATCCAGAAGTGGAACTGGATGGACCGCGACTTAGGAGCTTAATTTGGTCTCATACCGGAACATGGGGGGAGACACGCCACCCGCTGTGTGTACACTAACGCCGGCGATAGGGACTTAGAACGTTTTCGTAAGTTGTCATTAGATTATATTGAATACTATCTTGTATGTAGACATAAAGTGCTGGACCGTAATCTGGTGTAGGTCTGAACGTGATAAGCCCGTTCGAGACTCGTGGGGACGTCGGTATATTTGCAGCAGGGGAGACTTCGCACGATAGTTCGGGTCTACGAACGATGTCTGAAACAGTAACATGCCATGACGTAAGTTTTCTGGACGACCAATTATTCCGTTCTGAAGGATCTCATTATTTTATGTGCTAAGAAGACGAGCATATCTGAAGAGGAGAGTATCGCTACAAGCTACCCGACACGTGCAGCTTGGGGGGGGGGGAAATACGTCGCCACGGCCACTCTCTGTAGACGCAAGCCGGTTTCAAACTGGTATCTGAAGAAGAGAAGCCGATTCAGTGTTTCTCTATGTTTTTCCGGTACAATGACGCAGTGACTTTTGGCTAAATTCGCATTTGTCAGATATTTATATGTATCACCTAAATGCGCCTCATACTACGATCAAAATACAATTCATAGAACCTCACGTAACCGAACACATATTGAAATCGATTCTTACGAGAAAGGAACATCGTGGTTTCTGCTGGAAAGCTCGCACTGTTCGAATTTAACTCAAGGTTATTTTTTGTTTGAAAGCTTGACGCGATGAATTCACTAATTTCGCTTATTATGTGGAGTCAATTAATTATTCTAGAGAGTACTTTTCGGAATCTATCGTTAATTCAGTTTATCGTTCTATTTATTCCTATCATAAGATTTTTTTTGCTAAAATAAGAAAAGTCTCGATATGAGCCGAAATATAGGTCGAAATTCCAAAGCAGTTAATAGTCATGCATCATGTGTATTGTACTCAATCCATCTTAAAGTTGTGTTTTTTGCTGACTATGATTCCAGAACCAAGTCCGCTGCAAAAAGGAATAGCCCTTAAATCCAACATGGCCATCGTCGAATGTACTTAGGTGACATTTACTTGTAAAGCGTGCCCCGAACGTGTTGTGCATACGAAACGTTGTTTTGACCCGGTGACCTTTACGTTAACGTTTATTGCCGTATTCATCATCGGTGCCTGATCAGAGTGGAATGCCAGCCAACGTCTCCAAGCTAATAGAAAATGGCGTAAGCTGCACTCAAAAGATTGACAAACCTCGGATTAACGGAAAGGAGAAGAATCGCAAATTTGGAAAAATGAAAGAACACTTACAATCAAATAAAAAGCCTCGGAAGGAGCAGTTTTTCTAGGAACGCGGCAATAGTATATTCCTATATTTTAGGATATGTCTTAAATTTATAGATGGTTCCACGACAACATCGGTAAATGTAGCTGGCCCACAAGATCCTTAACTTCGCTAGCTTTGACAGCCTTCCTTAGAAAAGTCATCTTTACCTTTTTTTTCATTAAAATTGCTTTGCTTAAGATGGCAGGCTTGTTCATCCTGTACTATGTTGAATCTGCTCCAATGATTTTCTTTGCACAATTCCAAAAAACCGATTACCAGGAATTCTACTATAAAGTAAGCCACCTCCAAGATGATTTTGAGTTGCTTGATATCCCATTTTTCATACCTAGTAGCGCCTCAAATCGGAATAATTTTGTCGTTTACAACATCCAATTTGCTGTATACCCTAGTCTCGAACTCAAGGTGAGAAGTTTTCTTAACCAGATTTGACCTGAATGATCTTTGACGTGAGCTAAGTTTTCCCCTTACTGAAAATTTTCTTGCATGAATTTGTTATATATCTTTCTTCACAGCGTCAAACATTTTTTGAACATTTTTCTCTAATCTGAATGGACATTCCATATTTTCTCGATTTATACTAATACTTCAATCCTGTGATAGTGCCAAATTACTCGGCACGGTCTCGCACGCTGAAAAAATTGCTAATTCCATCCATGCAGGCTGGGTTCCACTTACCACTGAGCAATCTAGTCTCATTAGAACAAATCTCGCTCCTATGAAAAGCGACTGGTCTTGTCAACTACGCGCTAAGATCCAGCACTGCTACCTCACCAGTCCATGCAAAAGCGAATCTTGAACGATCATAAAATCACTTATCAAATAAGTCATATATAAACATGCTCAATGTCCTTGTTTATGAATATATATATATATAATATAATATATATATAATATATATATATATATAATATATAATATATAGATATATATTATATCATATATATGCGCATGTAGCGCAGCGGTTAGAGGTGCTCTGTATCCCACAGAAAGTCATGGTTCAACCTCGCGCTAATGGTTCACCAAACCATCCATGCCCTCCGGGGTGGGTAAATTGGTATCAAACTGATCTTTAACTTGTCTGGGAGGATACGCAGCACTGACCGATACAGCGAGAGGCCACCGCGAGCCATTGTAAAGGCCAGATATGCTTTCAGTCACTTCGACCGAACTTGAAAATTAAACGCGAATGCATGGCGCATGCGTCAAGAACTGATCAGATTTCTCCTTAAGGGCTTGTTGTATTTACATGTTCATGAATAATGAAAATCATGAATGTACATTTTCAGTGTTGGAGAACTACTCGTGGCCGAAGTATTTCGATATTTGTCAGACTTTGCATTAGGCGAATTCCTAACATTTGGGAAATGGCGTATCATGTTTTACTGGTCATCGAACGCTATCTTTACTGAAATTCGAACACCATTAGAGTGAGCGTTAGCTTATCCCTTTAGAATCATGGTAACAGCAACTTGTAGTGTGTTTTCTTCATGGTAATCAGACAATTGAGCTTTTCATATTTATGTGGTGGGATAGAAATTCTCATGATTCACCAATGCAATGACCAAAAAACAGACTAAAAGCAGAGAGATGGAATAAATCAGGATTGGTATGCATCCTTTGAATGTTCATTAACTTTTCATTTTAATAGATTTTCATATCATTTATCGGTTTTCTGGAACGCGGCTTATTGGTTGGTCTCTTTTTTCTGATACTGCCGGGCGAAGCGGAAAAACGAGAGGAGGAAGCGGTTGGGGAGGGAAACAGAGATGGCTGATGCGTTCATCTGAATCACCACCATCGCCACCTGCGGAACTCACTCGTGCAGCGCCGACATTTCCATCGGCCGTCCTCTGTCCTGATTGAGTGATTTCCCAAGTTTCTATAGCATCGTTCAATGAAGCTGTCTAAAATGTGGAAAGATTACTCCTTATGTTGCTCTGTGCGGCTTTTCTCACTTTGTTTGAAGTAGAATGATCTGGAAAATCTCTTGCTCTCAGCAATACAATACTGTCCTACATAATGTTTAGATGATTATGTCAAATACCTGGTTTTTAAACATAATTTATTTATTGGCAGAGGAAGTTGGAAGCACACTTTCATTTTGAAGTTAACAGTGAGAAAACAGATCCTAGAAATACTTTGCTCTCAAGTGAGAGAAGTGTGGAATGACGTTCAACCATGTAAATACGATGCAGTATAATTCTGATGTCATTGCCAGCGCTATTTTATCAGAAACCGATCTATACCGAGCTCTAAGTGCTATAAGACGGCTTGCCACCTCTGCGCAATCTAAATTTGTTATCAATTCCGTCATTTTTTTCCATACCATCCTTATCACTCCTCTGTTCCACACCATGTCGACCCGAGTTGCAATCATCGTCGCGTCACGCTTGTGCTCTCCATTATTCGATTTCGAATAATCGACGGCTCTCCTACTCGAATTTGTTCTAGTAACAGCATCGATCGGACTCAAAAGTGTTCATATCATCATTTCTAAACTTTGGAGAGCCAGACTTTGTATTAGCGGCTTCGTGGTATTTGATAAGCGTTTATTAACTTAACAAAAATTATCCAGAAGATAGAAGATTGCCTACAAGGCCGAAATATTCGGAATTTCGAAAGCAAATAAGATACGAGGTTACAAAATCATATATGCCTTATGTAGTCTTTGACCAAAAACGTAAACCATCATTTTGTTTTTGTGACTTTTTTTTTGGTTTGTAGTCCTTCCAACATCTCTGTTCCATGGATTTCAACTGCTTCATTGCTCCAACGCTCTTAGATTTTATTCTATGAAAATATTTACGAGCGAAATTCTCTTTTATTGCTTCTCTTTTGTTTGCTTGAATAGACTTTTGCTCCTCAATATATATGATTTAGCAAGTTTTTTGATAGCGATCTCCTTCTCTTCATTTTGTAGCATTCGGAATGAATAGTCAAAATACCGTCGTTATAGGTTAATAAACTAAAGGAAGAAGTAGTGGGTACTCGCTCAAACTTTCTGGAAGAAATGCGTCTTGGAACAAATTTATTAGTTTGGATATCTTTAGTACGAGCACAGACGCAGCTATTCGACTATGGAAGTCGTGCCGGAGATCAGGTGAGTAATCCTCTTTTTCCCTTTCCTTTTTCCTTTTTATACCTTTTCTTTTTTTTCTTTTTTATTTAGAACTTGTCAAGCGATCCAGTGTGTGATTAATGTGTTCGCATAACGTTGAAATCCATGTCTCTGGTTTTCTGCTTTTGATCGAGTACTTTAAATTCAGCATTACAAAACATATCTCTCGGAATTTCCAACTATTAAATGCTTATATTGTGAAGAACCTCTGAAAAAAATAGCATGAAGTGAAAACGTAGGTTCATAATAAGCTGACAGCTCACTTAATTACTTTTCCTTTCTACTGATTCTTCGAACCGGTCTACTCATCTCCTTATAGTGCACAAGTAGCCGAGTTTTTTTTTCGACATCTTTCTCAACATCGTGGCCTTCCTACTTGTACTTCATTCTCGAAGAAAATTTATTGCTTCTCTTTCTCGTTTTCGCTCAATTCGATGATTAGGCGCTGTCGTCAGAGCTGTGCAATACCATAGCATCTCATTATTCTGTACTGCATTTCCCTTAATTTCAATGAATAATCAGTCCTAGTTTCCATTATCAGTTACCAGAATCACTTTTGTTTAGATTATGCTGCGCAATTTGATATGTCACACATTCGCTCATAATTTATTCTAGCCGTTTCCGAGAATGCAACTGACCGTTCAGAAACTGGAAACCGTTCAAATCTCATCTTTTGGTTACCGTTACTACTTATGAATTGTGGAAACGACGAGTAAATTGCCATGAAAAAGCCAAGAACTCCTGGTTTCGAATCGTATTCTGAGTGTGTGAAAAGATATTCGATTTCATAAATGTCTTACCACCGTAGGCCATCATACGCGTGGAAATTCGTTGGGGTATACTTGTTTCATAATGAACAATAAGAAAGAGCATTCGATGTTGATCATGTCTCAAGAATGCGTTTTGGATTCCATTTCACTGAACCTCGTAGATTCGACTGAATGTAGATCTGGTCTATGAAGGTCTATGAAGTGGTTTTCGTTGACCCAATGTTAAATCAAGACAGTATTTTTTTTCCTCGCAAACTGTTTGGTTCGTCGCCATGAAAGGTGTGAGGGACTTGACTTTCTTGGGTGCGCAAGCAATCTAAAGCGAACCAAATCCATAGCAGGTTGACTCTGACGACTGAGTTCTATGGACTCGAAAGTTCCAGAAATGCTGTGACAATTCGTGATTCATTCCATAAGAGAATTTAGCTTAGAATAAAGAAAGCTGTTCAACTTGTGTATTTCACTTGTGATTTATTGAAAAGATTCAACTATTTTTGGATTAAATAGTTGAACAGTGACGTTCTAATGTCCAGTACTTTGTTACGTAATTCCTGTTTCAAAATCTGATTATGTCGTGTCTGTCCAAGCATGACGTGCCTCAATTTCACGCCACAGCGCTCCTCTCGCAATCCTATTTAAAACGATTTTACTTCTGTAGCGAATTCCACGACGTTGCATAACTTTATCCGGAAATCGTGGTTTTTATGGGGTCATATGGGAATTGAATGTGTTCATGAAGTGAAATTATATAGGAATGTGATAATCTGAAGGTCTTTATAGACTAGAATTGAAGATGCATTGGAATTGTGGCTATAATATACATAAAAAGCTGTAGTATGCACAATATAATAGATTTTCTCATGAAAAGACATAACAACTACACGTCTGCATGATCGATTTGTAATATGCTCCGGATAGGGAACGTAGGTGTGTAACAAACGTAGGAAACTTCTCGCACAGTGCTTATCAGCAGACGAATCTTAATTTTAGTCCAAAGTCATCCCAACAAGCTTGCAGTTGTTGTTTGTTCATTTACCATTAGATTAGCCCGCTTTTATTTGATCTTGTTTCTGATCAAGATATTCTAGTAGCATGCTGTTATGACAAAGTGCGAGAGGAGTGCGAAAGCATCATGAGTAATCGGCAGGAGTGGACAATATGACCAAGAAAGCAAGGCTAACTATCCATCATGCAAGCAACTAAAGATTTGAAAAAATGCTTTATCATCCATGAGATGGAGAGATCAGACTTTTAATGCTGAATTGAGAACTCATTAGATTTTCTCGAGCCTCATTCAGTGACCAGTACTGACCCACCGATGTTTCAGGTCGATAGTTTTGTCCTTCCAGTAACGTTCAGCACCAATTTACCGATTCCAGAACGTAGATTGACAAGGAAGAGGTGGATTGCTGAGCAAGCGATGCGGGCTTGAATCACCGACCGATCCCGTCTGGTTTCTTCAGCGCCTCCAACAACTGCGCTGCATTCTCCTTCTTCTATCACTTGTGTGTCCGAAATCGAAATATCGTCTAATGTCGCCATGAATTTCATAACCCACTATGACTGAAGTCTAGTGCACACAACATCTGCAAACATCTTATGACGTGGATCTCCGTAGTGACATACAGTCAAATATATTAGAATATCACACGATTGAAGTGATCTTCTTTCATCTAATACATGCAAGGGATTGGTACTTCTTCATTCAACATCAATCACTAACGTCTCGGAAATTTCGTCTTTCTCAGAGTCGTTCAACTGCCTATGAAGGAGAATTCGACGGTGTGTTATCACGCACTACGAAAAGACAAAAACGCTCACAGTGTGTGACAACACACCGATGAGCTCTCCTACAAAGGAAGTTGAACGGTTCCAAGGAGGGCGAAATTTTTGAGCTATTATCCAACAATGTATTGAGTACTTCATTCGGGAAAGAATTCTGACCAAAAAAACCATCAGTTTGACAAAGGCTTGCAGAAAAATCAAAATTACAATCAATTCTCATCGCTCAATCACGCGTTACAACATGTGTGTTTTGTAGTTCAATAAGTAAGCTATGGGTTGAATTCCCCAAGTTTTCAAACGCAGCTTTGGCTAGGATAATTATTCAGCAGGTTTGAGGTTTGTGACAATTGAAAATTGAACTCAAAGTGCAATGTAATCAATGATATTTTGGACGAGATCGACAGCATAGTGCCATACTGGTGCGAATTTCTAGTCAAAGATCGGCGGAGTGTCTTTAGTTGTTCTTTCCTTTGCGTAACCTCAATTTGGACGTTTCAGTTATTTTTAGCGGTAGTTTCCATGATTTTCTGATTGAAGAACTGCTTTTAAGGTCTTCTGATCAAGCGAAACCTATAAATTGTTCAGTGATTCGAACCTTTGGTTATCGCTATGTGAATCGGCGGCAGTAGATTGTTTTCTGACTTTTATTTTCGCTACGTACATTCAGCGCTGACATCTAAAAATCTCACTAGAAGACTTATACAATAGGTGCGCAGAAAGCAAAAATAGAGAGCTCAGTGATAGAGGTGAGCAAGTTAGTATAAAATCAACTAGGATGACTTGTAAATACACTTTTCTAAAACCTTATATACGATGATTTCTGTGAAAAAAAATTAGTCCAAAAAGAAGCATATGGTCCAACTTTAGGCGAGGACTGACCTTTTTGCGAAATTCTCATGAATATGTGACTGAAAATTGAATTTGTGCAGGTCAGTGGGAGAAACAGCGACCACAATTATCGTTGTTTTTGAGAAGGACGCAAATCGCTAGTGGATTACAGATTATCGCGTGTCATGTAATGGAAAACAGCTCGCAGTTTTTTTGATAGTAAAATGTAAAAAATTTTATATCTATAATAAAATCTTGAGATCCTTCCCGTTTGGTAGCACAGGATGAAAAACGGATGAAAAACGATCTCTTTCGCTAGACAAGAACTTCAATAAGAGTGTTAGTAATCATTTACATCTCTAACCAGCATGGTATGTGGCAGTCTTTTCAAATTACTACTTTACAATGCTGTGAAATTCAAGTTAAATTATGTCTTACATCGGCCACGCAATCTTACTGTCACTTCCCTGAAACGCAAAATGCATATGAACGTGTAGGGGAAATCTTGTAGTATCAGAGTCATACGTTCAATCTGATGTTTCTAACAGAGCGGAGAAACAATTTCTGAATGAATAACAAAAATCGTACATCACATATGACCCGCCGAAGAGGCGTCCAATGTTGACCTTGTTGAAACAGCAACATCCCTGTGTAGCTTTCCTCCTAGCCCGCAAAATAGCCAGAAAGGACATGTTCGCGTATGTGAACTAATATTATTTCCCTGTGATGTACTGCACAGAAACGGTCTTTCCAGAAAATAAGCACGGCATTGCAATCACCAAATCTTGCGCTATCGAACGATTGCTAACAGCCTAAAGAAAGATCTTTGTCTTGCGAGTAAAATGTGTGCTTGAAACAAGAAATTTTCCTTCTGTAACAACGTCAAAAACGTTTTAAGGTTTTCAGTTCAAGAAGGAGCAAATGAAAAATCGATCTCATTCACTGGAGAAGATTTTTTCGTAGGAGTGTTAGTGACCGTTCGAAAGCTGAGACTTGAGGCTACAGTTCCACTCCGCCGGTCTTTCATAACACTCTTTTATAACGTTGTTGCACCCAGATCAAAATTTATGTTTTACACTCGCCTTTCGCCATCATTTTTGTCACATGTAATTTACTGGAAGCCGTGAAGCACATCAATGTGTAGAGGAAATTTCGCAGTATCTCAATCAATTGTTTTATCTAGAGATTCTTTCTAAGCCGAGGAAAGCTTCCCTATTGAATAACAAAATATGGATCGTTCCGCCTCGCTCCGCCTTTGCCACGTCCACTGCCACGACCCTCACCTTGTCGGATGGCCTGCAAACAACGTTACCAAAAATCTGAAACTCGATCCTATTTCCCTGCTAAACGCATTTCCAGAAAATAAGCACAAAATCAGGAGACATTACGCTATCTAACGGTTACTGATAATCTAAAGAAGGAATTTTGTACTGCGAGAAATATGCACTTGTTAATTACACATGTTTCTCTTTCGTTAAGGCGTTGTAAAAAAAACTTTTCATTCGTTCTTCAAGTCCACTCTTCTTGGAAACCTCGAAATAGCCGTGCTAGAGTGTTTCTAAGTGTCTTAGTAAGAGTCAGCTTGTCTCAAAGGTATGATACCAATTTCCTAAGACCGAAGGATTGAGAGACCTTGGGCTTAGTTCTGAGTTAAGCCACCTCATAGGCAGCGTCCGAGCAATGAACGTAGTCACTAACATTGCGCTACAGGTTCTTTAATAACTGTACTCAACGTCTAAGATTACAATTTAGTATACTGTGCTTTCTTCAAATTCCCTACACCATTTTCCGGTAATTAAGGTCTCACAGGCAAGAGGTTGTTGCAACAGGATCCAATCAACGCAATATTTGCTGACGTTTCGCCGGTTCCGCCTTTTTCAGAATCGCGTATGACCGAGTATACTGCTTCCTAATTTAACCTTTCAACGCTGTGAAGTAGGTGAAACCACCGAAACGTCAACCAGAGTTACAACGAATAAATCTTGCTGTCAACAACCACGTGTCTGCTCATTAAAAAATGATGAATTATGTGATCATTGGCGTAGTTAATGAAAGTGGATCTCAGTCATCATTGGCCTAGGAACACAAAATTTATGAAAAAACTTCTCACAGTTCGCATAATTCCTCAAAACAAATGTTGCAGTGATACACTAAGAAAGAAAACGTTATAATTGCTTAGAAAAGTAGAAATGTAAGTAATTTAAGATATTTCTCGATGGTTTTAGATTTTGGACATTAGTTCCGGCCAGCATGCTGTTGCCATCGATGTACCAATGGTATACATGGAAAACTCCTATAACGAGATCTACATCTCTCCAAATGGAATCGTAGGATTCGGTGAAAGATTACCAGGTACCGATATCTCGAAAGGAATATTTTGTAATTTGTGTAGACTACTTCATTTTTCGCATTTTTGGCATTTATTACATAGAATTTCTGGAAATTTATTTTGGCGTTATGCATTTTAACGTTGCAGTGGACTATTAAGTATTATACGGACATCACCAAAATCGTCACTGTCATTTGCATTAAGAAAGCTCTAAGGATTTAAGGATTTAAGGAGGCTTTTAAGGATTTATTAGGTCTTCTCATAGATGTGCGCGCTAGAGCAGTAAACATCAAATGTTTTAATCAGAGGTAATTAGAACTGCTTAACAACATAATTCAAAGTATACACCATCGCTATTTCCGTCATCTCTCAGGCAAAAAATCATCACTGATTTGTGCAGAATGTTTTAAACTTTCTTTTGGTACCAATTTTGTCCATACTTGCCGCATCATGGCGTCATGACATCATAGCGAAACCCAGCAAGGAACGGAAACGCTATTCGCCTAAACACAAATCCTTGAGCCTACGCGCGGTTGACATTCCTAAACGCGGTCTGTGCATCACGTCCCCAATTCGCACTCATAAAGCAGATAAAAGCAGTAAATTGCGATGAAGGCCTTGTTGAGCGGCCATGATGCGGCAAGTATGTACAAATTTCATACCAAAAGAAAGCTTAGAAAATTCTGCGCAAAGCAGTATTGACTTGTTGCCTGAGAAATGGCAGAAATGTGTTCGAGCTAATAGCACATATTTTGTTTAGTGTTATTAAGCAATCATAATTTCTTCTGGCTAATAAATTTGGTGTTTACTGCCGCAGTGTCAAAACTTATGAAAAAACCGTTCTTCACGTAATCTGAGTTCACGTGATAGATCCCCCTACTACGATGATCCTAGCACTTATATTTAACTCGTTTCCGCGCACTTATATTCCTGTGGATCTCCTGTTTTACATTTTTTTCGGCTGTCATTCTAAAACTTATTATTTTTGTATGGCCGAATTGATTTCCGGAATTGGTGGATGCTCTAATAGACTGCTTTTTGGCTTTCACACTGCGGAAGGACCGAAGCCTTTGTAGATCGGGAAGGTTCATCGCAGACAAGTTTGACACCATATCAAAGATTTCCTATGCTGATGAGTAGACTCGACGCTCAGTCTGGCCATTGACCACATGTGCATCGAATACATCCCTAATACTGAGTTATTGTCACCTGAATGTGGATTGACTGAAGAAAAATGTACAGAAGAAAGATCGACGACAAATGGTGATTTGTATCCACTGGTGCCTGTAGCGGTCGGAACCTTGACATTTCGTCACTGCAAAAAATGTCCAGAAAACGTAAAACCCGGTGGTCATTCTGCATTGTTGGTCAAATGAGAGATTAATATGCGGAATGCTGATGCTCATCATAGAGTATTCGCTTCATTGAACTTCAGAAAAATGCTACCGCCATTCTAACTCGATTCTGCAGTTAGATGTATTCTCTAAGTTTCCCAATCTTTGTCTAATTATGAGCTCAATAAGCAGATTGCTTAGTTTCTTGAATGAAAACTATTTTTGAACCCTTTATGTTCAGATAGAGTGGAACCGCTGCAACGGTTAAACAAAAGTGCTATTGCCGTTTACTACGCACCGGCTAGCGAAGGGAAAGTTTACTTTAGGTGTGTTGCCAGTAATTCGACTTATTTGCTTGGAAAATCTGTTTAGATATAAATAATCGAATTTACGGTCATATTTTGAAAGCGCTTTTTTCTTCCTTGCATAAGTTCATGCCTTCGAAATGCTGCCCTTTCCTTCCATTGCTTTTTTGCCATTCGACCAGTCTACGACTCATTGAATAATCAGCGGCTCTTTTAGTGGTAGTGTCATTTTCAATTTTGTAAGCTTACGTCTTTATTTTCGTATACTTCTTTGTTGATCAAATCAATAGCACGAGGTTTTGGGGAAGTTTTTTAGGTTAAAAAAATCAAAAGACCTTTTTTGTGTAATTCTGCTTTTTATACTCTATTGAATATACTTGTTCTATATTTCAACTTCGAACCCTACAGATTAAACGTAGTTCTTCAAAATATTGCAAACCTTATTTTATTCAGCACAGTCATGTATGCTAGTTTTTTGTTGGCATAGTTAACACCTAACAACCAATATGGACGCTGTGGTGGGTGTCAAACCAGGGTCAATCAGTCCTTTAAATCTCTCCCTTTGAATTCTGGTTTTCCCAGCCTGTCATTTTTCCCTTTAAAACTTTCTTAGGGACTGAATAATAGAGTGACCCATTCAGAAAACCCGGAAATACCCACCCTTCTTAAGTTCCGCATAAAATACATTCTGATTTCGATTCATATAGACAACACGCTCTAAACATGCACTCTACCCTTAGGCGAGACGGAAAGCTTCACCTATCGAATGATCATTAATAGTCTAAGAGAAAAGCTCTGTTGGATAAAAAAAGGCAAGAAAGTAGGATAGCATCTCACACAATGCGACTCCAAACCACACAGTTCATAATGAAAAATAGGAATTTGTACGATATTTTGGCTACTTTCCATTGAAAAGAAAAGATAAAGGATGAAGATCTTAGTACTGATCAATCCCTAAGGAATGCTCGATTTTTTCTTTCTTCTTTAATGGGGTAAGAGGTATTGAATCCAAACCTTATTCACGCGCACAAATAGCTAAGGTTTCGACAGGTCGTCTTCGTCAGAGCCTGGGATGGTCAAAGTTGTTTACAATGCAATCAGTCAAACACTTCCATCACTTCTTTATAGAAAATTGTCAGAACTAGATTTCGATCGCATCAAGCACAAAGTCAACCCTTAACATACTCACCGCTTTTTATTATATGTCTTTCACTGAATGAACAGGTGAAGAACAACGGAACGGTAATTACATAGGGCAGTAATGCACTTCACCCATCAAAATAACAGTTTTACATATTGACTCATATCACGAGTGATTACGAGGCATTCTTCTCTGCGGTTCATAGCTAGATTGATCGTGTTTATCCAGAACGCCTCACCTGCTTAAGGATGCTGACCTCCATATCAGCACTCCGGCATGCTTCCGGACTCTATGTATACCTAGCGGGGTGTTTCTTCTGGTATGGCTCATGTCAGCCAGGTATTCTTCTATGCGAGCGTAGAGCGGCCTACCCGTTTCGCCAATATATTTATTGTCGCACGCTTTTGCAATAGATTCGGTAAACTGAACCTACGCTCATGCAATCACCGTCTCTGCCGTAAGGGCACAATCGGCAGTTTTTTGCTGTGCAGAGGCGGTCATATAAACGATTACGAACTAACTAGCACCTAAGAATATTTGGTGGTATTTCTGCTACTGACATCACATGCTCTGAGCCTGCTCTTTTCAAGCATCGTTTTATAGCCGTACTTATCCCACAACGGGAGGATAAATGGAACCCTACTTTCTCTAGAACTTTCGACAAGGACGTGTGATTTCCTTTAAACCTAAGCCGGGGGGTTACAAAGTTGTAGCCATTAGCAATGGCTATTTCCCAAGCTAGCTTTTCGGATTCTCTTCTCTGCTCCTCTCCGGTGCGGCTGTTCGAAACATGTTCTTTACTAACGCCTTCTTTATGTGCGAGGGACGAGAGGAGAGATAGTGAACCAGGATTTTTTTATTACTTGGCTTTCGGTACCACTTTTTAATATGGCCTTTATCGCTTAAGTTTACTTGCACGTTTAGAAAAAGAAGCCAATTATCTTTTGGTGTCTCATGGAAGAATTTTATCTATTATGCCTGGCCACCAAGCAATCTAAAACATCTGTCTAGCTCTCCTTGAGTCGCACAGGTGACCAAGCAATCATCTATATACCTACAGTAGAGTAATGGCCGGAGATCAATCACTGGAGTCTACTTTGCACATGAAGGCCGTAGCTAGGTTAGGTGCCAGTCGCTGCCCCATTGCCAACATCTAGTCTGTGCATAGTACTTCCCGGACCATCTGAAGATTGAACAATTCAGACACTCCTCCAAGAGTATCATGATATGTTGAATCGATGAGCCAAACATTTTGACAGCCTGATAATGCGCCCATGCATTCGCCTTCAATTTTTAGCTTCGTATTTAAAATGTTTCACGGTGGCACACCGCTGTATTGAGTCAGTGCTGCTTGTCCTCCTAGGCAACTCTAATGCAAATTACTGACCCAGGAAGGATAGACGGCTTGGTGAGCCACGGGCGCGAGATCGAGCCATCGGCCTTGTGTGCGTCGCGTCGCACCTCTAACATTGTCCCGCATGCACTCCTCTCTTTGAAAATTCGACAAATGTGCGTTTTTTTAATGAAAAATTTTTGGAGGTTTACTCACAAACGTTCTAACTTTTCGTAGAACGAATTTTCTCATGATTAGAATTCAACTATTTAGTACCAAAATATCGCTGTAAAGTTGTCACAACTCACTTCGAAAGCAGTAAAAGGTAGTATGAAGGTCGAACCAAAAATCAACTTAGTGTGAAAATTGACAATTCTTAAGTTATAGAATGACTTCAGAAGCATCGCCAAAAGAAAAAGAAACAAGTGTTATATACCACCTCGAAATATTCTTCCTTTCATAGCGATGAGGTTTTCTATTTGAAACATAAGAAATTTAGACGGAATATGAAACATATAGACGTTTTTTTCTAATAGAATTATCTCTGTAGGAGCCTTTTGGAGATATTCCACTCTTACACGATGATAATGTTCCCTCAGAACGTTAGTTGACCAAATAATCTCCCTTGTCTTCTTTGCGGCCTGCGCTGATATAAATTTGTGGATAAGGCGGTGCCACATTTACAGTAGTTAAGTGAGATATGACGTCGCGCGGCTCACTACAAAGCGTACATACTATCCCTAAAGGGTTAATAGGCAAGATTCAGGAAAATATCTTATTTTTCTTATCATCTTGTTACAAGTACCATTTCAATATAAACTGGCAATAATATGTTGCTTTTTCTTAGTTCTTAGCTTCTATATCGGATTTGTTTTGGTGATTTGTCTATTTGCACATGCTGCTTACATTATGCACTTTGCACTGAGAACGAATAATGGGAATCCTGAGAATTTCCATTCAGGACCACTTCATCCGATCAACATCTGATTCGTCGCCTCACTGATCATATTCACAAGACGTTTGCTGACAGTTCGGAGTTCACAACACTACAGGCTATGATTGTTACATGGCACGAAATGCAGAACAAAGAAATGGACGGCAAGGCAACATATCAGGTACAGAAATTCTTACTAACTTGTACTTGAATTTTAAATTTCGAAACACCAACTGTTTGCTTGCTGCTCGTGAAATTTTGGATATCTGATCTCTGACTGCCTTTGGCTTACTCTCCAGTGCAGCAGTACCCAAAAACAATACATTTGCAATCTGTAACTACAGAGTAACCCAACCTTTTCAGTTGGTATTAGCTTCTGATGGTATGACGACGTACGCAGTCATTCTGTACCCTACACTTCCATGGTCTGCATCAGAAGGAATCTATGCACAGAGTGGATTCTCGTTGGCTGACGGACGTTACCGAAACAATATCAACTCGGGAACTCCAGACGTTAAGAATCTCGTCGGGTAGGGTCTCTGATGTAGTTTTGTTTCTTTGGAAAAAGTGATTTGCTAGAGGTTCTTTTCAATGTGATGAAAGAGTCGAAGTAAATGTGCTGATTCTTGCTGAAGTTGCACAACTCGTAGCGTTACACTTATGACTGGGATTTAAACATTGTTATAATCCTGTTAAAATTTTCTTTGGACTTTGTGATAATTCCCATCAAATCCAGACCGCGCTAGAGAAAGTGTAACACATCTCGGTATCTATCAAGTCAGTGAAACTTTTTATCTCTGAATGAAGCTCTTAACCGGATTTCTTGTCCAAGTCTTTCTAAATGGCTGCTAACTTTTCAATTAACGCCCAATTTCAATTTTAGCGGAGCAGAGTACGCTGTGTAATGTAATCACAGATATGCTGAAGTACGAGCAGAACTTGGATTTTGTTGTTGTTGTTATTTTTTCTCATACACTTCACCAGTGATTATGTCTTTTTGGAGTTGCCCCACGATTCAGGAACATCAGGTTCCAAGTTCAGCTCGTACCTCACCATTCTTGTGACTGTATTTCACACCATTACACGATGTGAAACCGTGTTTTGGGGACGCGTTAATGAATTGTTTACGTTTCTTGATTTTAGCACATGTGTCAACTGACAGTTTCTATCAATGCTTCTGTCATTCTTTCAAGAAGAATCAGTCAACACAGTCGATATTCGAAGAACTTAACGAAGCGAAAAATGATAAGACTGCGAATTCATTGCGAGAAAACTTAGTTCTTATAAAATTCATAGTACGATGGCACAAGAATCATCATGGATGGCGCTTTGATTAGGAAGGTGGCATTATGAAGCAGCGCAGGACTATCATTGAACAAGGAAAACGACAAAGTGGAAGTTTTCCAGATAGTGAAAAACACCATAGGCTGAGTTCGTGCCTCACTAGATAGCCAGCGATTGCTTAAAGGTCTGAAAGCTTTGTAATGGCCTCTCCTCATAATTTCTCTCCTAGCCACTTTATGGCTTAAATACTCATCTTAAAAGACTGTTGAGAAATGGTCATCTCTAGTGAGCAGCGCGCAAGCGGCACTAAATCTTCCAAAATGAAAACTACTCTAAAGGATTCGATGTTTTCGAAATATCAGCAATCGGTTTTCAAAAAAACCTAGTAATTATATGTCGTCAGCTTATCAAAGAAAGTATTTGAGAATGTTTAGGTTATCAATAATCCCGAAGGGTCGTTCGTCTTCCGAATTTCCGGCGCCACTATTGAAGATCCTCGAGAAAGCGTCGATGATTACGACTACACGAATTACGATCAGACCGATTACGACGGCGACGAGAGGAAACCGCGTAAGTTACAATGTTCATGGAGAACTTTCATCTTTCGAACAGACTAGTACTTTTTCACTTAAGAACGATTTTCTAGCACTTCGAAATAGTCGATGGACGCTTTGCACTACAATGTTTTAGAAGTAGTTTGTTACTACAGAATATCCGCAATACATGGAACTAGTTAATACATCACTTGTGTCGTTACGTGCTTTACGGATGATTGGCGAATGATTCAAGCGGACGGCACTAGAACGTCCATTCGCACCCACCGTAGGCGATTACTCTTCAGTGATTTGGCGGACCCGAACAAAATTATATTTTTGCTGGAGGTGGTATGTTCAATCATCGAAGTCGCTCTGTTTGGATTGTGTTCTCCACAGTATCTTCAAGAGCTTGCTACACGATTCGTATCCCTTGGACATTATTTCGAACCATAACATGACGGCCCAACGGTGTTTGTCATTAGGTGTCGTTATGGTAGCTTTTGTGGAGAGCCGTGGTCTCATCAATTTTTAAAGCGTTTCTTGAATGGATTTCTTCGAATAAGAGATTGCGAGAGCGCACTTAGGCTTGGGCTTAAAAAACTGATGGGACCATAACTTTCCATTAGCGCCATCATGGGTAAGGTGTAGGGATACGTTCCCTCTATACGTGAGTTGACATGTTTTTTTTTGCCGTTGATGGGTTTATGATTGGTAAGAAAAAAAATAACGGAAAATCCTCACTTTTTTCAGTAAAGGATAAAAAAGGATAAAGCTCTCGGCGTTGATCAATCCCTGAAGGATGCGCCATGCATTCGACTTCAATTTTTAACTTCGTTTAAGGTGATTGAATGCATATGTGGCCTTCACAATGACTCGCGGTGGCCTCCCGCTGAACCGAGTCAGTGCTGCTTATCCTCCCAGACAAGTCTGAGACCTGTCTGGTACCAATTTACCGACCCCGAAGAGATGGATGGCTTGGTGAGCCATGAGCGCGAGATCGAACCAGTGACCTCGTGTGCGACGCAGGGCACCTCAAACCACTGCGCCACATGCGCTCATGCTCTTTTTTCAGTAATACACCTAAAAAGCCACTAACATGTAAATTTTTTCTGTTTACCACTGTTGAAACTGGCTGAGGATATCGGTCTTAGTGTATTAGAGTAAATTAGAATGCCTATCAGGTTGCGTGAACCGCTTTGACTCCAGTAGAATTCACCTTTTTAGACTTGTCTCGATTTTTCAAATGAAGAACAATTTTCTGTAACTTTTATTCTTTTCACCACCACTATGCGTGAATGAATTGTTAATTTCATGATATGATGTTACAGAGAAACTACTCGCATCTTGTTCATTTTCACAATATTCTTGATCTTCCAAAATCTCTCAAAATCGTTTCCAATAATTTTTGCTAGATACTTCTTCCTACACAATGTTTCTTTTCACACAAATAAAAATACTTACTCTTTTCACTCATTCATATCCCTAGTTCTGAAGGAAACCATTGTTAACTATTTCTCAAACGGCGTCTACAAATTTCATTTTGTATAAGATGTTGTTTCGGTGGGAATTTTAGAATGATTTTTATCATATTGTTAACAAAACGAGCAAAGATAGCTTGCAGGATTTTTCTGAGCAGAATTTTTATTTTAGTTAACCAATTTTAACGTTGATTTTCCATTCGATTGCAGTGTACCGATTTCATTCAATTTCGTTCTCTACTTCAAAACCTTGCCGAAGCAAACACTTGCTATAATTCATTTCCTTCTAATGTTCACTCAGTGAATGCGCAATATCTTTTGCTTTTTGCGCTTGAAGTGCTTTTCAACAAAGTATTGAGCAAACTATCCCTCATTCCAATCGTGACATTTTATTGTTTCATCATAATTCGATATGTTGACATCTCTTCACGATGCCCACAAGATTTAGTATTTCAATCTTTAGTTTGAAAACGATTTAGAGAAAATGCATTGATAGTTTTTCTTTATTATGGCATAGAATCATCTAGTGGCTCTTCGGCCTTATTTCATTCCGAGATATACGACATAACTTGCATACGTTTCCATTTTTTTTCGGAAATGATGCGGAAAGTGTGTGTGTGTATGTATGAGTGTATGCATGTGTGTGTATGTGTATGTGTGTGTGTGGTGTGTGTGTGGTGTGTGTGTGGTGTGTGTGTGGTGTGTGTGTGGATACGTGTGTGTGTGTATGTGTGTGTGGTGTGTGTGTGGTGTGTGTGTGGTGTGTGTGTGGTGTGGTGTGTGTGTGGTGTGTGTGTGGTGTGTTTGCGTGTGTGTGTGTGTGTGGTGTGTGTGGTGTGTGTGTGGTGTGGTGTGTGTGTGGTGTGTGTGTGGTGTGTGTGTGTGTATGTGTGTGTGGTGTGTGTGTGGTGTGTGTGTGTGGTGTGTGTGTGGTGTGTGTGTGGTGTGGTGTGTGTGTGGTGTGTGTGTGCGTGTGGTGTGTGTGTGTGTGTGTGTGTGTGTGCGTACGAATGTATGTGTACTGTGTTTTAACATGTATGCTTATTTATGTAGATTAATTACAACGTGAGGTTGATGAAACCTCAAGAGCTTATGATCTAAATTTTTCTTGACATGACTGAAAGTAATTAAGCGGTGCCATAAATCTTCTTACTCCGAAAGAAAAATTTTGATAATCAGTTATATAACTAATCAAAAATCCCGACTGGATTAAAAGATCTAGTGAACGCAGTTTAGTTCATTCTAGCTAGTGATTTGGTAATTACAATCCCTATTATTTTTGATCACTATGCATACGTTTCTTTTCGCGATTCTTCTACCATCAAGCATATCTTTACTTCACGATTCTTTTAGCGCCAGACTGTCCCGTTGATCCATACAGTGATAGGTGTCCAGAAAGCTGTAACATTCTTACCGATGAACGCCACTGTTCACGTTGTGTGTGTGCCGGTAGGCCTTTATGTTAATGAAAAAATGAACCTTAATTCGAACTACCATCAAATTGGTAGTATTAGATCTTCTCATAAATTTCGCACTAGAGTAATAAGCACCAAATTTACTAATATACAGGGATTACTAGTAGTCGTTCGATAGCCCGAACCCTGACAATTTTAGTACCAAAAGTAGCCTTCAAAGCGGTATATATAGAAAGCTGTTAGAGCAAAAAGAAAACAATGTTTCGCACTCGAAGCAGTTCGGTCGTTGTTTGAACTTTAGAGCAGGCTAATTGGCAGTGTGAAACAAAAAAAATTTCCACCCAAAGAACAGTAGAACAAAGTCTTGAATTCTAAAATGGAGAATCTGGGAATTTTCCTGAAAAGGAGAAAAGTTTTTCAAATAAGTGATGTTGTGCACGCGATTTCAACTACTGCCTCGAATAACACGTCATTCGAGAACCGTTCTATTTGATATGCTTAGAAATTTTTCCTTTTCTGGAAAGAAATTTAGGTTTTTTATTTAAGAATCGCTCAAGAGACTTTATCTTATTGTTCTGAAGGTACGAAATTTTTTTGTTTCACATTGTCAAATAAACCTACTATAAAGGTCAAGCGACGACCTATCTATTTCAAGTGCGAAACATGGTTTTCTTTTCGCTCTAACAGCGCTCTATATAGATCGTTAACTTTCAGCTCCAAACTGTCGAGATTGAGGCTATCGATTGACTACCAGTAAGTATAATAGTTTATTTGATATTTCTTGTTCTAGTGCCAAAAGTTATGAGAAGACCTAATAATAAAAAACTCCAACTGAATTATTTCTTGACTGGCTTATTTTCCCAAAAAGTCAGATAACGCCGCTATAATGTGTTAAGACTTTCTACCTGATGTACATGTTAATGAGTACTTCATGTAACGTTTTTCACTAATCAGAGCCGAATCCTGAGGATGGTGCCGAAGATAATCAACTGTCCGATTATACTTCGCATGAGAAACTGCCGCAGCGTCAACAAGCACCATCAGTGGATCGACGAACTGACGATGGTCCAAGTGAACATCAACGTGAGGCTCAAAGTAACGATATGAGGCCCAATGAGCCTGAGCTTGAATGGACGCGCCAACATGAACAAAGTGAGATATCTGATTTTTCAAAGACTATCATTTTCTTAATCGAAGTTTTTCAGTTGAACAAAGCACTCAGGTTGTGAACTGCGCTTCAGCTGGAGAAGTTTGTAATCAGAATGCTGTGTGCAGGTATCATAATGTTTCTCTATAATTTTTTGCTTTCCAAACTACTGTTGTCATATTGGTTATTGTATTTAGGATCATCATCTTTTTAGCATCTATTTCAGAGATTATAACACTGGTTTTTGTTGCGAATGCCGGCCAGGTTTCTATGGAAATGGAAAAGAATGTCTAAAAAATGGTCATTTTTTCTTGTTTGTTTGAAGTTTAGGAAAACTTGTTTTCATTGATTGTGGCATTTTCGATTGTAGGAGATCCTCAACGAATATCTGGATCATTTGAGGGTGTTATAAATGGAATTGCGATTGATCGTACTGACCTTCATACCTTCATTACTCCCAACGATGGTCACGCATATACGGCAGTTTCAAAAATTCCATCCGATCTCGGATATCCTCTTCTACTCCTGAATCCTATCGGATCCATTATGGGATGGTTATTCGCTGAGGTAACCGTCGAAAAATCCATTGATTTGCAAATCAGAAGCTAGACAAAATATCTACAGAATATTGAGTTGCCCGCTAGGTAGTGTCACGCAAAATAGTGAAGAGTCTGCTTTGTGTAATGATTGTGCTACACGAGTCCTCTTGATTAAGACGAAACTCGGAATTTAAAACTTGGGTTATTAAACACATTCATAAACACGATATATACATGACAATTGCGTAATGGAGTTATAAATATAACACAGCGTTACATAGTGAAGTGCTGGAGCGGATAAAGACAACGTGTACACAGAATTGTACTAATCATAGTGTTGAGCATTATGCAGCGGATTTATCAGGGAACTATTTGAAATGAAGAAAGAACGTCAAATAAGCATTGTCGCCAATATCCCAACAATGGACACTAGTTATGTTGGATTGAACAGAGAATATCTCACGATGATTCTAGCAATCGGTACTAATTACCTATGGTTACGAATTGATATGGATTTGGGTAAGAACTCGTGCCTAATATCAAGTGATTTGACATGGAGTAGATTGCATTGCAGTAATAGGTAGTGCTAGAGGAATACATCAGAGAGGTGATGAGATAAAAGGCAGAGAAATTTATTAAGAATTTCCCAGTAGGTAACTTACAGTCCACGCCGGGCACATTTTCTAAACAGAATGGCAAATTTGAACGTTACCAGCGTTTTTGTCTAATTTCAATTACTTTTCCAGTTATAATGAGCTGGATTTTGATCCAGGCACCTAAATTATCCATGACTAGTCTCAGTTTTGAACGGATCTATATTACCTTTCCTTGTTCAATCGAAAGACATCTAGTTAATTCATCGTCTTTTGAAGTCACAATATTTTCCGCATTTTTTTCCCATTAGAACTCCTCCCATGTTTAGATTGCTCAATAAAAATAAAATAAGACATTTTTCAAATTAGTGTTTTTAGTGATAATCGCCAATGCAATCCCAGTGATATCCACAGATACGAAGGGCAACATCTTTCAAAATCTACAGTTTTCTTTGAAAAAAGAACCCATCACTTTTGTGCAGAAAGACGAGTAGTGATCTCAATCAGCTTAATGGACGAGAATAGCAACTCAGTTCAATGTATTCCTTTCTGAGATCCATTATACTGCTTCTGATGTTGGTGTACCCGTTGGTGTGGTATTTGAAATGCCACAAGTGCTGAGTATTCTCATTGCCAATTCATTAGGTCTCTCATTTGAGTTTTTTAACTTGTTTACTGCAGACGAATCCGCACGGTTCCTTGCATTTTTTCTAGTTGAATATAGACTACTTGCCCTATCCATGCGTATGAATCACTCCAAGTATATGCAGGGATATTCGTGCCCGTTTATATGAATATAAGGCATTATCTGGCACAACAAAGACGAGAAGCTCAATTTTAATCTGATCTTGATATCTATGAAAGTACAAATTATACTCGATACATATCTTATTCTCATCCCACACCTTATTTAGGAAGCTTTATGTCATTAGCGCGTTCAAAACGCTTCGTATGACGAAGATTTACGAAGCATATCTCAAGTGGAACATCTGCTTAGTTCACTGGTTTAGGTTAAATCACCATCTGTCTATAACGGTTTCCAACTGACTGGAGGGCTATTCAATCGAACCGTAACACTTCACATTGGTGACCGAAGCCATCTATCAATCCGTCAACAGTTCAGTGGCAGGGACATATACCACTATTTCAAGTCTACGGTTTGAATTTGCATTCTACGATAAATGTATCACGTATTATTAACTTGATAATACACTAATATCCATGGACATATTATTAAAGAGTATTTTTCTTTCTGGAAATATGGTATAATGACTTCAAGTCTGATTCATATCCTTGTTGGCTGAAGACGACGCTCCAAACTGTTTTTTTTTCCTACCAAGAAATCAAGTAATTTATGCATCAACTTTTTTAGATCACCTGACGCATGCGTATTTAAGGTTGCTCATGTACAGCAGAATCATATTTTAAGAAATCAGCGTACCAAAAAAAATAGCATCATTCAAGGGGGAACGAAATTGCTCATTAACTCTACACATTCCTTCGCCTTCTTCAGGTTTTCGTGTCGGGAACATTACCCGATGTTGCTCCTAGTACAGAAATCACCTTTCCTAATTATGAAGAGGAATATCGTCGCGAACGACCAGGTAGAAATCAGTGTTTTATATCCAGTTTTGTTCAGAAATTGGTTGTTTATATAGGATAATTTCGAAATGTTATTCAGGTCATGTTAGATCTTATACTGGGATCGACATACTGCTGAAGGACGGTGGCCAGCAGAGAACGATGAGGATGACAGTAGATCAACAGATTCAATTCGAAGAATGCCCTCACCAGACTGTGGGTAGAACTTTTTTATGCCTCTCTATTATAGATATCTATTCCTTACATATAATATTATGCATTTTACTACATTTTATCTCATCAACTTTTTAGTAACTAGAGCATTTCTCCATAAAGAGAAGCCCCCGCCCAAATCCTGAATGGGTCGTGTCTACCTTCATTCTATTCTATCAGTTACTCTCACATGCCTACAGTAAAGCTTATGGCTTAGTCTGTCATATAATAAGCAGCTTTGCGAAAATACACCGTTAAACTTCGAACATTTTACATCATGTGAAATTTTACACAAGGTTAATCTTTGATCCAAAAGCAATCTGAGGCAATGAAAGTTTCTTATTGAGCAGGCATACCGCGATTAAATCTTGTAGCTTTCCCGTAAAACTGGAAAATCTTTCGAAACGTTTTCCATCTGAAGTTGTTCGTCATGGTCTCTGGATTGTGTATGACACCTCATAAACTTGTGAATTTACCGGGAATTTCCTTCTGTATTGTCTGATGACGTGCTTTGAAAAATCTACATTTCCCATTAGGATGTTCTCTTATGCGGAAACGTAGTTCTCATCTCCCAGCAACATTTTCGTCATCTAATACTAAGCATGAAATCAGAAATGAGAAGTGAGTTTATACAACTGTTAGTTGAATCTCCATCGTTGGAGTGAATCACAGTGCTCAAAGTTAAAGCATCGCTGACAAAAAGACAAGTCAAGGGCAGCGTTGGTGCAATGGATTGCACGTGAAATCCAAGAGTTGTGTTTGGTGGTCTCAAGTTCAAAGCCTGCCTGGGACCTTGAATTTTTCTCGTATCTCATATTCTTGTGGTTGAATCTCATATGGTGTCTTGGAAAGAACAGGAAGTAAACAAATTTCAAAACTGAATTTACTGCTTTGGACCTCAAAGGGTCGGATTCAAAAATGAAACAAATGGTATAAATGGTGTGGTTAGTAATGATGTTTATTGTGACCAATGTGCCGATCCAATACTCTTTCCAACGCTCTCTAATTTCCACGTGGGAATGCCTCAACTTAGATGTTTTTACGATTGATCAGAGTCGGCTCGATCATCTTTCTACGAGATCCATAAAAAAGACAGATTATGTAAAAATCTTTATTCACCCGCTTGCTAAGGTGTTATGATGCTTCAAATATACCCAGTGATGCAGAGTGATGAGCAAAACTTTCGAGTCGGACGGGACTCAAACCCATATCTCACTCTATCCGGTAAGGCGTGATCTAGCCCGTTGCACTACTGACCCCCTCCCCCCACTCTTTCAATTTGATAATTCAATACGCAAGTTCTGTCAGCGTGACTGGGTTCAGTGTCGATAACGTCTACCAGTGCCATACCGTTGACGGTTGGCGGCTGGCAGACAGATGTGTTGTAGCGTAGAAAGAGTAGTGGACAAAATGGGCGTCAGTAGTGCAACGGATAACAACACACACTAACGGACAGAGTGAGATATGGGTTCAAGTCCCGCCTGACGTGAAAGTTTTGCACATCACTCTGCATCGCTGGAGGACAGATTAATCAAGCAGCAGTGGGCACACCGCACGAAATATTCGAAGATCATTGCGAACGATGAATACCAGGATATCAATCGAATGCAAGTGCAGGACTACGCACAAAGATTTGATGGAGAGTTATGTAAATAAATAAGTAGTAATAAGGCATTATTACTTGAACAAAGCTTTGATGAGTGGTAAACCGGTTATGAAGGACGCGCGGATTTTTATAGCTCATCTCGTAAGGTGTTCGGAGACGGTTTGACACTATCATCGGTTTTTGATTCTTCAAAAGTTAGAAGCAAGCTGAACAGAACGATCTTGTTGAACAGAAGAATGACTTTCTAACTGTCACTTGATTCGTAAGCAATTCGATTATGAGTTCCTACTTATTAGTCACTAGAGGAAATCCCTCTTTGCTGTGCCAAGTTGAGTAAGTCTCTGCCGCACATTTTCCTTGCACACAAAGAGTCACATTTGTTTCGTAAAAGTGCATATTTGATGGATAGTAGTGCTTTGCTTGTATAATGATTGATTCCATCGCATATCTAAGCTAATCATGTCCCCATTCCTCTACGAAGGGTGAATAGCTAGCTCAGTCACCCATGGTGTTCATGAAAAAAAAAACGGCCAGAGCATCGATAAGCCTACGTAGGCCATGCCAAATGTGCATTTAATCCTTCCGGGGCTACGTGTATCAGTAATAATACGCGCCATTTTGTCGTTTTCGACTTTCCACTAAACTTTTCCACTAAACTTTTATTAGTCATTTGATAGCTGAATAAAATACAGTTTTGATACCAAGCTTAATTTATCAGTTCTACCCACTGCAATAAATTTCGTGTATTATATTTGATAAAACATAGCAAAACTAATAGATTTATGTCGTAATGTTTTTTCTGTAGAACTTATTTACTAACTCGTAATTATATTTGTACCACAATGGCGTGTAGAGAAAATTGTAAAGTATTGAAGTATCACAAGAAACCTATAAATGTTTCCAGAACAACAGGAAAAAAACCTGATTAGGTAACGAAAATAACACGCTCTTGCAAGTCGTACTGCGCGCGGTCCTGAAGGGCTAATCGCTCTTAAGGTGCTGCACATGGATCCGAATCGTGGCGCTTCTGTATTGAACAAATCAGCACTGTTCTTTAATTTCTATCACTTGTGACTGCTCAAAATCATTCTCTGATTGGTTACAAGTTATTCTATCTTAAGTCGTGGTATAAAATTTCAGTTTGACAAAGACAATGCAGTCGTTCTGCGAGTAGAAGGCGTCCACGTGATGTACGACTCTCAAGAAGGCATTGTTCGGTGAGTTAAATATCAGTTACCTGTATCAGAGAACCAGATTCTTATTATTATGAGCATTTTATTACAATGACGCTAATCACAGTATATCTGAACTATTTGACGACATTATTATCTTATTACCCTTGACGTGCTACTAGGTCCCATATATTTCACTGGTGTTACCAGATAATGATTTATGTTTTAATATTCCACCTTTCAGTTCTCATAAATTCGTTGTCTAAATAGCAAGATCATGTGACTTTTTTTAGATGATATCAAATGCATTTTATGGTAAAATTGTTTGTACTTCAATCAATCACTAGGCGCTGGAACGGTTGCACCAAAATGAACTAATTATAATAAAAGATAGGAATCGAGCAATCAGTTGTTACCATTTTATATGTTCTGCATAGTAAACGAGACAGCACTTCAGCTTTCATGTATTTCGCATTCAGATATGCATCACGAAATTATGCCAATGCTGTTGAAAGAAGAAGAAGTCCATCTGAACCAAGCGTGGACTCAAATGTCGATCGTCGACACCAAGCTGAGGCACAGCCTACCAACGAGAACCCAACGGTGAACCGAGGGGAAGTTGGTTATTTCCCAAGTCCTAAATTCAAAATATGTTGGAGATATTGATGCTAGTAAAGAGGCGCGATAAAAGCAGTGATCAGAGATGAGATGTCATACATGCATGCTCTCAGATTTTTCACCATAGCGGGCCGACTAAGACCTCTACTCTTGTATACTCAGCAAGTCTGCGGTAGACGTCCCTCGAAATTAGCTCAAATCACAAATTCCGACGAATGACTCCGTTTATGACTTGAAAAAGCGCTATTAGAGTCATCCTAGTATGTCGAGAAGTTGTGACAGGTTTTGTAGATATGAATCATCTCGCTTTCTAGCAGGGTAGTATGATGTTCAAATGTTCATATAAGAAGATTGAGTGGTATGCAAAAATTCCACCTCAGGCGGGAGTTGAACTCGCGTTCAACCTTTACTGAGTTGGCGTGCTACCATTACAATCCAAAGCCTTCGCTTTGAGACCTTTCTTTTTTCCAACCTCCGTCTGAGGTTGAATTTATGCGAACCACGTAATCTTCTTGGTGGAATATTAACTCATGTTTGCTTAAATTGACCAGGACTTACTGAACGCTCAGATATACCTACTACGAATACAGCGCACCCTTCTTTAGGACATTTGCGTCGAAGGTCGTCATGTATGCACATTGCCGAATATGCGATGTCGTCCAGTTGACCCGTCGTACCGCTGTGAATGCTTACCCGGATATCAAGCCGCTCGTGATGAATCGTCACCTCTTGGATGGAAATGCCAAGGTTTCTGAGTTTTCTCGTCTTCTCATTACCTTTCCTATGAGAACTACATTTTTGCGAAAATAACTATAACTTTCTTTCGACTGAGCATAAAACCTACCTGAACTTTTGCTAAGCAAATCGTGTGCGTGTGGAGCAGTTTCTTTGCAAAGTTTTACTGAATATTGCCTTCATGACAGTAGTATTTGGGCAAAGTATTCTTTCATATTGAACGTTGAATTTATTAGGTCGTTTCATGAGTTTTGACTCTAGGACAATAAACACCAATATTTATTAACCAAAAAATTGGAATTGCATGATTTTGGCAATGGGCGATAATGCGGTTGCAGAGAGGACGGCTGGGAAATGAATGGTTCGCGAAGTCTGTAGCTGGATAGAACAATCTGGAGGATCAGTCGCCCTAGGGTCAGCTACAGAAAGCTCTATACATCACGCGCGCCGCTTCACCAGCATTTTCCTCTACGCACCATTCGTGCATGTGCAGCAAGCGAATTTCTTACATGACAGCTCCGTATTAGAAAGTTATAGTGAGATTGTGTACCAAAATGTTCGTAAGAAAATGCGCAATTGAACGATACCAAACTCTTGTAATTCTAATTAGTTCTGATCAATAAATTTGGTGTTTATTGCTCTAGAGCCAAAATTTATGGAACGACTCATTAGGTTAGTAAGAAAGTTTTGGGGCACTTCAATAAGCTTGGGATAACTTCCATGCATATCATGGGAATATTCAGTTTCTTATGTGAGATTTCTCGTTGAAGGCTCAGATATTATTCGTCTTTATTTCCACTTTGTTACAAGCCTCCACCATGTCCAATGATACAATCAAAATTCGTATTTCATTGCCTCATTATTGGAGCAAAGGTCTTGCACAACAAGCTGTAGTCTATGAAATTGACGGACTTGAAAGGGAATTTGCAACAAGCAAATCTGCTGCTGGCCACTGGTTCCAACGTTTTGATGCCGGAGATCTTAATCTCGGAGACAAACCTCGTTAAGGAGGTAAAATAAAGTGAACAACGATTCAAATCGCTCAATGAAGTTGGAAAAGCATGTCAAGAGTTCTTCGATGCGAAGTCGGAAGTCGAAGGAATGGCACTTCGGCCAGATCCGAAAACTTGGCGTGCCGGTGGCAGAAAGTCGTGAAACGATGACCTTCAATTTGAAGAATAGTTATTATTGTTTCTGTCTGGATTTAATGCACAAATTTCCAGTTTTTTACAACTGCCCGAGAACTTTCTTTTCAACCTAATAATGAATGTCACGAGTGTGAACAAAAAGTACGTGGTCAAGAAATTGGCAAATTTCAAGGCTCCACATCAAAGTTGGATAAGGAAAAAGTAACATGTGGTGCTAAAGTTTAACTACATACGCCATTTACCAAATACTAATTGATTTATAGCTGAAATAATCGTTATGTACACATTGTGCTGTTCGTTGCAAAGTGTAGTAAACAGCGATCAACGTTTAGTAATGACTCCCAAAATGGTCTGTCTCTGCTAACTTTAATTTGTATACAGTGAATTATGTCAATAGAACTCTGTGAGAACAATCAGAAGCTCAAGAAACTTTTGATAAAGATTTTACTTTTAGATTTAAATTCATTAATTACTGGTTTTCTGTTCATATGGCTTCTCTGTGAAAACTCATAAAGGAGTTTCGCATCGATATTAACTTATTAGTTGATTCTTTTCTGAAACAAGAGTATTCGATGGCAATGAAAGCGTACTGTCAAACATTGTAGAGTAATGTCTTTCAAATCGTCAACTTTAAACTTTTTGCAATAAGATTTTGATGAATTTTTCATTTAATTTCATTCAGACTTGAACGAATGCGAGCGAGGTGATCATACTTGCGATCAGAATGCCGTCTGTACCAACACCGATGGCTCATTCACATGCGAATGTCGACCCGGATATGAAGGTGACGGCCATCGTTGTACAAGTGAGTGAATGAACGAAATCCTCTACCATAGTCAGTGCTTTGTGTTTTGCCATAAATATCAAAAAAGACTTGATTAAGCGAAAATTTGCAGACCAACAGGTCATCGAACCAGACATACCTGTTGAACAACCGATTCTCCATGGGACTACACAACATAGAGCGGTACTATAATTCAATATATTTTTGTTGCCATATCTCACTAAGCTCTTAATATCATCCATCTCCAAACACTTATAGTTATTGACCTTCGATTTTTTCATCGCAGAATCAAAATAATTAGGAAGTAAGATTCCCACGGGGAATCACGGCAGGTGACAGGTGAAGATTCCCACGAGTTCTGGGCTAGTCCATTAATTGTCCGAGAGAAACCTACTAAACATTCTACACCTAAATCTGTTCCTTATTCCCTCTTTGCTAACGTGAAAGTGATTATGAGGAGAAGTATGGATTTAATTTCTACCAAGTACGAACAGTTTTCTGAAGAGAGTGCGAAAAAAATGCCATAATTGAACAATCGATTCGAAGTTATAAATTAGGCGCCTAGAGAAATGAGGCCCAAAAAAGTGACTGAGTGCTTAATGACTACTTTTCTGTTAGGTACTATGTCTTAAGCTGTTCCAAAAATCATTTATTGCGGAGTTTATCAACATTTGGGAAATGGATGTGCACGGGTATCAGAAATGAGCGATTTTACAGTAGTGAGCATCGCACTAGTTGCGAAACAATTATTTTTCAAATTTTGATAAGGCTTTTCCATGTTATGGATAATAATACCGTTCATGTGCAGAATTCTTCGGTATGAAGGTTGAAAAGTGAATAGTGAGGAAAGGAAAACAAGAAAGGACAAATGCTCTTCGTTGAAAATCATTTCACGAGCTGAACTTTTTTTGAAAAGCTTTCCCGAGGTTGGTACATTTTGAGACGTTTTGGCCACTTTTCTTGCTGTATAGACATACTTGTCATACGACGTCCAATTACTCTGTTGATATTTCTTATATCTAGCAAAACTCTGGTGAAAAATAAGGGTAAATTTCCACCTATTTTAGAAACCACACCGTTTAACTCCAGGAATGGGAAATGTCGCTAGTGTGTTGTCACACCCTGTGAATAATAGTCTCTAGAATAACGGAAATTAGCGTTTGTTTTTCAGTTTGGTAAAGGTTACTGTTCGCATTATATGACAACATATTAATGATCTCTACCTTCTGAGTAGCTAAACGGTCACTTTCTTATAAAAAGTAGACGTTCCCCCTGATTCCTGCATTGAACTGCCTCTAAATACAGGAGGTATTAACAAAAGAATTAGATGGCGTACGATATAGTACGTCTAAGAGAACAACTACCGAAACGTTAATTATCGGCTTTGAAAAAGTTCCAACCTTGGAGAGGCTTTACAGAGAAGAGCAATTTGTGAGATAGGTTACAGTTTCCCTTTCCCGAGGTTTAATGAGATTCGGTCTTCTGAATTATTATTCCTGGTAGCTGTGTCGACTGTCAACTTATAATGCATGAATAGATTCGAATTCGTGATGATAATGGACAATAACTGAGTGATTGCGGTTCTTCAGTTCGGTCACACTTTATTTCACTTTCTGAAATAGTTTCAGAGTCACCGAATTGTTCCACTGAGTGGCTTCTTTAAGTCGGAAGTCTATTAGAGTTGATAATTTTGAGTCAGAGTCTTCGTATTTAGAGTAAACTGCGATATAATTTTCTACGCCTTTAAGACTTCTTCATAAAAAGCAGTTGTCATGTAAAGCCAATATTCAGAATCAATTGTATTACCATTGTGACGGAATGGTACTGCAGTTTTTCTTTTGAGCTGATTGCACGAAATTACACTTATTCTTTGATGTCTGCGATACGATTTGCTTTCTAATATACTCAAATCAGTCTGTGAAGCTTAACAAATGGTGCTATCCAAATAAGAGAGTTACTTCGGACTGAACGAACTTTTTTTGAATAATTAATAGATCTTGATAAAATAGACGTTGTTAAAAACCTCGTGTATGCTCAAGAAGAAAACACTGATTCATTAAATGATCTCGAGGTTTTGAGAAAGTTAGTTAAAGGTTACTTTGGTTTCTTTTCCATTTTATTATTTCTTGTGTAGATCCTCTCTAATGTTTAGGGTTCATGTACCAACCATCAGCAGTGCCATCAATGGGGTGAATGCGTTTTCGTCGATGGTTCTCCTCATGGGCATTGTCGGTGTCGTGGATGGTACACTGGCGACGGTGTCAATCATTGTGGACCTCCAGAAGGTCAGAATAAAGATTGTAAATAAAATCTAATAAAGTAGTATGGGCTAAAAAGTGAAGACCTTTACTGCAGTATAAATGTTACCGTATCAGGTAACTGGGATCCAGATGGTTCAGATCAGAACAAACCTACGTTGTATCTGAACCTGAAATTATAGCATATAAACCATATTTAGGAATATTGAAGTATTGAAAACTTTGTCGAACCTAGAGTACTGTTGGTAACAGCAGCACATTATATATAAATATATATATACATTTATATATATATATATATATATATATATAAATAGAAAGATTGTCTCATTTCTTACACAATTCGACATTTTTGTTAATTCAAATGTTATTTATTTAAGGATTAAGTAAGCAACAGAATAACGCCATCATATCCATGATATGCAACCATTCTCAAGGTACGGACTGGATGTCTTCCCAGGAAGAACGAACTGGCGATCAAAAAGTTGTTACTTCTGAGCTGGTTTTAGCCTTTGAATTGTGTTCCGCACGTGCTGCTTCAGAGCGGAAGAAATGGCAAATCGGTGGAGCAATATGTGGGCTATACGATGGATCTAGCTCCGTGGTTTAGTTTAGTTTCTCCAAAATCTGGCGACTCGACATTGCTATGTGATATCGAGCGTTATTCTGGAAAAAAGCAACACTGAGTCGTTCCACACGTTTCTTTCGCACTGATGCGGCCATCTTTCGGAGTTGTTCCCGTAGACGTCGGCATTCGTTGTCTGCTTCCAATCGAGCAGTTCTCAAACAGCATGCCCTGCCAATCCCAGAAAACTGAAAGCAGAATCTTCTGAGCATGGAACTTTGGCTTAGGTTAAGCCGGTGGGTCTTTGCAGCGAGGCAGCCAGCAGGCGTGGAGGCGTGGCACGTGTTAGCTCCTTGGTAGACTCAGGAATCATCGCCAGTGGTGATAGGCGTGAAAAAGTGCTGCTTGTGCGGTTGTAGCTGAGGGCTTTCGCAGATGGCCGCGCGTGCAGCGCCGGTCGTTGTTGGTCAATGTATAAGGTGTCCAGGGAGACATCACTTCGCGGTAGCCTATCTCATTTTGATGACGAGCCATGGTGCTATGGCCACATCTGGCTAAAGCTACCTGAATATTAGCCAATATACCACACCCTTTTAACAAAGATCCGATTCAAAATAGAAGAGAAACTAAATAAAACAGTAAAGCGAAAGGAATTATGGGGCGACACATCATATATATATATATATATAATATATATATATATATGAATCATGTATATATATGCATAATATATATATATATATATATACAACTGAGTGGATGCATTCACTGTATGTCAATAATATCTCGCTAATTAGTCGTGTTATACGAAGTCAAAGGGAATTAGTATTATTTAACCGCTATAGCGGTGGTAAGAATTATAGATATACCCAGTAATGTAAAGTGATGTGAATTTTCGCGTCAGGCGGGACTAGAACCCGCACTTCACTCTATTCGTGAGCGCGTGCTCTATCCGTCACATTACTGGGTATATCTATAAATCTTACCAAGATACGATGTAGTGTAGAAAGAGTGGTGTGCAAAATGGGCGTCAATAGTGTATCGGACAGAGCACACGCTCCCGGATAGAGTGAGGGTGCGGGTTCTTGTACCGCCTGACACGAAAGTTTTGCACATCACTCTACATTACTGAGCATATTTATACGAAGTCGTTGAAAGTCTTTTCTGTGCTAGACATTCAGCGCTATCGCTTTCTTCAGAGCCGTAGAAATTCAATTAGTGTATAGTTGTTCTATACGATATGATTTTTCGCAGTCGCATCGCACAGATCCATTAGAGTGAGGTGCCATAAAAAGAGCGAAGTGTTCAAGTGTGAGATTTTCAAGCTATGAAGAGGGCAATGGCGCAGAATTGTTGGTTCAAAGAGTGCAAATTGCTTGTCACATATCTGTGTAGGCTTATCAGCTCAACAATACCTTGAACTCTTATCTCAAGGCTGGATGAAAGCTGTTTACTAAAATGTTGTTGATCTATTGGCCTTGAAAACGAGTGAACGGTTTGTATTTAGAGGCACCACGTCGTGAGAACGAACAGAGAAACGAGCAGAGAGGCAATCTGTGTGGAGAACACGTATGCGATGTAAATGCTGACTGTATGCCATCGCCGAGTGGAGGAGTTCGTTTGTTCTAGTAAACTATGAAGGCGGTCATTTTATTCTCTAGTCACGTCACCTATGTGATATAGTCACCATACCATAACTTTATCTACCAAAATGCGCTTCAATAACCTCAAAATTGTAGATTATTTTCTATCCAGTCTATGCTAGTATGAAATATAAAGCCTTGAAAATTTGATTTTCAGTTGGAATGTGTTTGCAAAGCTGGATTCGTTGGCAACGGTGTAATCTGTGAATCACTTACTATTGAAGATTTTCCGGATAGAAGAGGGCCGATCTCAGAAGGAACTTTGGGTAGGTATAATGTCCATGGCCGGTCGTTCTGCAACTTCTCATTTCTTTGTTTTCATTCTGTTTGAGTGCAAGAATTTCAATTTTAATTTCCAAAAAAATGATCCTATATTTCTTTGGTTCAATAATATTCTGTTAGTATCGCAGTGATTAGAAGTGTCCTGCCATACACACCTACCGGTCGCTTCCGATTTTAGGCTTAAGGTTGATAAAGCCTCTTTATATTCTTCCTGGTTGAGACAGTTTAAAGCGTCCAGTAATCTTTACACTGCTTAATGATGTGAAATGCTTTATCTATTCCTTAGGAGTTTATCAGCATTGCAGCCTTTCTTTGTTAGCTAAAAAAGCACGTTCTTGCAGAAAAAGCGTGTCGAGCTCACGAAGAATGCTCTGAACATGGCAGTTGTACGTATAGCGATACACTTGGCCATTATCATTGTGTGTGTACTGAACCGTATGAAGGAGATGGAATCGAATGTCGACTGAAGGATGACAATACCAAGAGTAAGACGAGATGTTTACTATGTTGGAAAGGATCCACCATATCTTCTTTCCACTATGAAAAATGAGCATAATTCGGAATCAAAAGTTGGGAAAGGCTGTCATATTTCAAACTAAAATAAGGCTTATACCCAGCAAGCTTACAGCGAACGTTCTGTACATCTCAATAGGCTTTGGGGCATTAGCAGGGTATTTGAGCTTTCGCTGGTTATTGAAGAGCACTGATTTAGAAATCATGCATGGGAGGGTCTTCACAGAACATCCTGTGTGAAAAATTATGTCTAGGCTACATATTTCTATATCCATGCAATTTCGATTTAATTACACTATTTGATCAACTGTTTGGTAGTTTAACTATTATTTACATCCTAGTCTTCTTTCCATGAGGGGGGAGGGCATGGTGGAAGGCGAAACTGAAACACGACTGAGAGGATGACAAACTAAACCCTCGGTTGGTGTATAGCCTCTTGAAACGGTTATTGTGGGTTTGCAATCCAGCTAAAGTTCCGAGTTTTGTCTATATTTCAAAAACCATGTGATTTTATCTCACTTCATAATCCTACATGGAGAAAGAACAGGTAGTAACTAAGCGCGAAAACGTTGCGATCACGGCTGTAGCTTCAACTTGACTAGGTTCAGTACCAGTTTCTGCTCCCCAAATCATTTCCATTGACGAGTAATTTCTGAGGCACAGATAGAGTTGAAGCATGGTTAAGAGAAATCAAAGCAAAGGGCATGGATTGGTATAGTGAGCTTTCGGCAACGGTACTTGCAGACATGAACCTCATTTTAAGTTCCGAGTGATTGTCTATTAGTTAACACGTCACATTATCTCCTTTTTATTCAAAAATACGAGAATTTGATGCTCAAGGTTATTAATGATATATGTAGAAGAAGAAAAATAGCTGTTCACAAGGCCTCGTTACAAAATCTCAATGATAACTGTAGATTCTGCATTTCAAAATGCTGACATTTGAAATTTTATTCAGAACAGCCTGGATGTGATCAACTACGTAATTGTGACCAAAATGCTCAATGTGTTTACGACAGCCATAACAGGTAAGAGCCGATCACAAAAAGAAACAATAGACATGAAAATGAAAGAAAATAGTACTCATGTTTATGCTTTCATTCACCAGCTACAGCCTGTTTCTCCATCGAATGATACGCTCAAGTACAATTTCTCTGCTAAGCAGATGTGTTTTCTTCAAATTGTACATGACTCTTACACTGATATTCTGAAAAATTGTGAAAGTAATTTAGTAAACACCTGAGTATTTTTTGAAGGATTTATCGTTGCGAGTGCCATGATGGTTATGCCGGTGATGGAATGACTTGTGTGAAAATTCATAGTGGATCATCACCGAGGGAAGGAGAACAAGGTATGAAATAGCGATACAATCTTTGTCGATGAGTCCATCCATTATTTAGAAATGATCTAATTTTTAGACGATAAGCGCCAATAATGTTGAGTGATCTGCAAGACTTTGAACCTCTTTTGACCTCGAGTGAGAGCTGAATCATTCAAGCAGGCGCCCCTGGAAAGGGTGAGACACGAGTTCAATCATCGCCTGAACTTCATAGTCTTGCACATCACTCAGTATTTTTGGATATATAGTCATGACACTACGTAAATGGTAAGAAAGCAGTTACATGAAGAATTCTTGTCGATAGGAAACAAGTTGAAATTAGCTCACCTGTGACACAAGGTGTTAGGTGACCATACTGCAGAAATGACCTGTGGTTTCATCCCATTCTGCCTACTAATAAATCCGTTTCCCTGGGGTTCGCAAGCTAGTACGAGGCTTAATTATAAGGATAGAATCAGTGGCTTGATACCTTCTCAGATCATCAAGCGAACTTGAGACTGATAAATTGTTGCTCCTCTTCTCGTTGCGAGGCTCCGTTGTGGGATCGATTCGAATACAATAAAGCATTATTGAATAAATAATCCTCTACACGGAAGGAACCCTTTTCAGGACTGTTATTGGTCTACTCCCATCAAACATGGTTCTTGACGAGTTCAAGGTGGCAGTGCATCTTGCAGAAGCTGGTGCTACATTTCTTGATAATAAGTGTAGAGGATGCAATAACCGATTTTCATTTAACCCCTTCACGATCACGCTTAATGTGACGAGGTCAGCCCTCTGGACCACGCCTGATCTTTGGTCGTTGAGAGATTGCTAGTTGTAAAAAATAAACGATATTTTTCCGATGTCTAGAAATTGGGGCAATGAACGTTCTCTTCATGATATTAATGGTGTATATGATGCTATATGCTATTCAACTATAATTCATTATTCAGAAATACAACGATATATCTTAGAATTGTGGAAAATCAGGCAAAAAACTCTGTGAGGCGAGTTAACCAATGAAAAGCATATGCATTTTGGCCAACATCTACGGTCAGTGGCGAGAACCAGCGAGTAGTTTACAGCGTAACAAGAATTAACTTCGTCATGAATGATCAATATATTCTTGATCAAATTTATGAATCAAAAATCACATTCAACTAATTCTGCGATGTAAATGTGAATGGATTTGAATGTATTGAGTATTTTTGGGGAACTGATTGACATAGAACGCTTTCTCCTTCATCTCTTCAAAAAATTGGAAGATTTTTTTTGAATTGTCTGTATCTTGGAAATTCCTAGGCAAATCGTATTTTTCAAATTTCCATTAAATTTGGGCAGTTGAAACAATGATACGTTTTTGGGCTTATAGAAGAGACCTTGCAATGAAGAAGACACTTTAGCTATTCTAGTGGTCTTTAGCGATTTCGTACATAATTGTACAATTCTAAACTTATTTGAAAAATAAATTCTAGAAAAAAATTTGATGCGAAAACTCAATGTCTTGGAATTATCCACGACGCTTTTGAGATATTTATGCCTGTCGTGTTGTACGAAATTCCACTCATTCACTAGTTTGCTGTTCGAAATTTATACCGATAGGAAAAATGTGAAAATATCTTATGTAGATTTCTGCTCTCAGATTCAGAGCTCTACTGTGACAAAGTTCTTTTTTTTTGTTAACAGAGAATTATAGAACCCAAAACTTGTTTTGCTTGACAAATTTATCAGGCTAAGGTAATTTTTTGCGGAATAAAAGTCAAACTATTTAAAAAACATGAAATCAATACGCACTGTCAGGGATTCATCATTGATAAGTTTTTTCCATGGACCGAATTATAGATTTCACGCCATCATGATGAACTTTCATCTTCAGAGAAATTAGTCCCTGAAAATAGAGCTGTTTGAGACTTTAAAATTAGTAATGGATGAAGGCAGTGAGCAGGATGAGCTTGTGAAGCTCTCGAGCAAAGAAGTCCCACTTAATAGGGCATGTTCCTTTCATAAATGTCTGCTTTAAGTGTACTAGTATTTCGTACTTTTACAGCTAATACTTCCTTTCCAACTCTATTTTTAGCCCGTCCAAAACAGTGTCGTGATTCGACTGATTGCCATCAATACGGTCATTGTGTGGTCGCTGGCGATTCTGCATATGTTTGTGAATGCCTTCCCGGTTATCGAGGAGATGGCGTTCAACAATGTGTCGTAGCAGGTGGCCACAAACTTTTCGTAGATTTTGTAGAACTGTGATACTCAGTATAGAATATCTGTATGAAAAATTGAATTGTCATTAAATTTGACTCCCCACCTGATGAGTACAACTGAGCGTTGTAATTCATAAAAGTTAATGCCGAAATCACGGAGAGCATGTGGCGCAACGGTTAGAGGTGCTCTGCGTTGCACTCGAGGTCAATGGTTCTATATCGCGCTCATGGCTCACCAAGTCATCCATCCCTTCGGCTTGGTAAAATGGTACCAGACTTGTCTGGAAGGATGAGCAGAACTGACTTGGTACAACGGGAGGGCACCGCGAGTCATTATGAAGGCCAGATATGCATTCAGTCACCTCAAACAAGTTAAAAAATGGAGAAGAATGCATGGCGCATCCCTCAGGAATTGATTAACGCCGAGAGTGTTATCCTTCGTCCTTTGATGCCGAAGAAAACCTAGTTCTGTCGAAGAAGTTGTTCAGGTCTACAAATTTTGCTTATTGAACTGCATGATGAGTTCAACTCTGCTGTTCCAGTAGCTGCGAGTGACAGATTTTTGTAAAGTAGCAAGATTCCACGTTCTCCACCAGATAGACAAATATATAAAAAGCGATTTTGAAATACGGTCAACGTTTCAATCATATATGTCCGTCTTGATATGAAGTCGGTCCCTTGCGTTTTTATAGCTTCCATTTGAATTCATTCAATTCCCTTTTTAGACCAATGCAATCCGGCGGATCCTTCTTCATGTGCTCAGAATGCTGAGTGTGTTTACGAAGAAGCGCAACGCGCATATGTTTGCAAGTGTATTCGAGGTCTGAGCATTTTTCATCACTCACTCATTTCCTTCACTACGATTTCATTCACTTACCATATCTTTGCAAATAACGCCTGCGATAGCGTTCGATTAAAATGGAAGCTTCTCTGATATATCATCGAAAGAAAGTTACTGAGCAGTTGAAAATTTATTGGTGGTGGTGAAATCAACTAATTTCAAATCGCTGTTTAGTCGTTTTTGAATTTTTAGGGTTCACTGGAGACGGTGTCCACTGCACTCCTCATGCTCCACCTCAAACCTGTCGCGAGGAGCCACGACTCTGCCATGCAAATGCTCAATGTGTCTATCACAGTGATGTCAACACATATGTATGTATTTGTAAACCCGGAACAGTGGGTGATGGAACACACCGTTGTGACTTGCAAGGTATGCGTTCATAGAGCATAAGCCAACTAATACCCCAGCTGGCTATAGTTTTCATCTGACTTACATATTTAGAGACACCTCGCTGCTCAAATTGTTCATCGAATGCTCATTGTATTCAGTCCCCACAGACCGGCGGCTGGCAATGTAGATGCAACCCAGGATATCACGGAAACGGACATCTTTGTGTTGCTATGAGTTAGTACAGATTTCCGATAGAATGGATCTAGATATTGTGGTACTTATATGTTAGACGGCGTTAAACGAAAAACCGATCTCATTCGCTGGACAAAAACTTTTCTCAAAAGTACTAGTAACCATTCGAAAGCCTGAATTTCTGGCTAGAGGTATACGTGACCGGATTCTCAAAATACTCTTTTGGAGCGCTGTGAAATCCAAAATAAAATTATGTTTCACACGACCATGGGCTTTTTTTAATCGCGCTTATATTTCACTGGAAAAAACTCCTTCCTCAGATTGTTAATACTCATTCGATAGCACAAGTTTCGATGAACTTAAAGATGTTCTTGCTTTTTGGAAAAGCTTTTTTAATAGCTCTGTAGGAGGAGGAAAAGAATGTCCTTTACACCTCGCCGGACAGAGCTCTTCTTCAGAATATTGGTAATCGTTCGATAGCGTAAGTTTCAATGATCCCAATGGTGTGCTCATTTTTTGAAAATATCGTTACCAGGAAAAATAAGATCGAGTTTTACAATTTCGACGAGCTTGCTTGTCGGCTAGTCCATGGGGTCGGGGACAGGGCCAACTCATCGATCTCTTGGCCGTAGGTAATGTGGGGTGCATTTTGTTATTTAATTGAGAATTGTTTTCTCCGACTCGAAAGACTCCAGATAAAACGATGATTCAGATACAAGGAAAGTTCTCCTAAAAGTTTACATACTTTCGTGCTTTCAGCGAATTATACGCGTGATAAACATGAAGGCGAACGGCGGATGTGAAACATAATTCTATTTTGGATTGGACAGCATTATAAAAGGGTCTTTTCGAAAGACGGCTGCACCTAGCTGTAGCCAGAGATTGAAGCTTCCGAATGACTACTAATATTCCTGTGAAAATTTTCTGTCCAACAAATGAGATCGGTTTTTTTGTCGTCGTCTTACACATAAGTGCCAATATTTTTATTTTATTTTACGTAATCTGACAGTTTTCCTATTCACCATGCCCGGAAGTTTTCAAATTTTTTTTTTTTGGATGCGCTTGACTGCACCTTCAGGGATACCATTTCTACATTACAAATGAATTTAGTCATATTGGAGTAGTCTTCGGTAAATTATGTATGGGACGGTTAGATAGTCCCCAACAAACATTTCATATACTTGTAGAGAGACTTTAATTGGCCTTAACTACACGGCCATTATTTGACATGTTAGTCGTATCGTTAAAAACACTATAAATAGAAAAATTACGCGGCAGATACATACGGTGTGGATCCGCTGCATGAGCAAAACAAGATGAGCGGGCCCTGGAGCCCGATGGTAACGAATAGAACCTAACGAACGAACCTTGATCTATGCTGTGCGAGTGACTAAATTTATAAGAAGACCAGCGTATTCTATTGTCTCCGAAATACATTGTCTTACAGGGACAGATTCAAATCGCATAGAATTCAATACATTTTGTAGCGTTTCATTTTCCTGTTGGAGACCGATGGTCGATTGGTAGTGGTGCTCAACGTAACTCGGCGCGGGATGATAATCTCCCCCTAACACTCTCCGCCAATCAAACAACAAGCCACCCTCCCGACCCCCTCCCCCTCCCCCCCTGGAGCGCTCCCAGCCTCGTATCTTTGGGATTACAAGAAGTCCTCGACAACTATACTACAACGTCGCGAACAATATCGAATCCTCAAGCAAGCGAGGATAAAAATCGAATGTTGTAAGTATAGAAGTATTGTTACCAGCATAGTAGAAAAAAAAATCATGTTACGATTCAAATATATGGTGAAACTTAGTGTTACTTGCCTTTTTTATCTGCTGTCATCGTATTTTATTAATGAATTGTGGTGATTCGTATTCCTCTCAGTCTTTGATTTCCAGCTTCATGCCTGGACGATCGCTCCATATGCGATCCACACGCTGATTGCGTACCAGGAGAGGGTGGACACTACGTATGCAACTGTCACTATGGATATCACGGCAATGGCCGTACTTGTACCCGTACGTTGAATATTCAAAAGTGTGGCAAATATATTTTCAAAATAGGCTTTACTTCAACCTTGAGATAACCACTCAGTGATAGTTTTTTATGCTTTGTCTACTACCGCAAGGCTAATAAATATACATTATTCGACTAACATTTGGACATCTTCGTCTTTGTTAAAGCTGATGATTCGAGTCAATTATTCACAGTCGTACGTCCTTGCCTTGTGGGTTTTCGTTGTCCATCTTCTTCAAGGGAGCACCGAAGAGCCTCACTGGAGAGCAGCGACAACGAACGGCTTCATTTGAGGACATTTGTTAGGGCCTCATTATTTACATATAGGGACTTTGAAAACGATATGGAAAATAAGGTGGGCTGGACACATGATGCGCTTCAACGGCAACCGATGGACGAGAGCCGTTACCGACTGGATTCCTCGGAATATCAAGCGCTCTGCAGGAAGACCACCGACCTGCTGGTCCGATTTCTTAACGATAAGACTAAAAGAATGATATGATGCTTAGCGAATCCCTAGAGCGAGGAGGACCCACTGGGCTACTCTTGCACGCGATAGGGAAAAATGGAAGTGTTGCTGGTGCCCTCTCGAGTCACTCGACGATCAACGGGACGGCAGCTGATACAGGCGAAGGACTTTGACTATTCTTAACGAAAGCGATATACCACTAAGAAAGATTTTCCCGAACGTCAACGAAGCAAAGACAGACAAGAGGGCGGGCAACTGTGGATAACAGACTCGAATCATCGGCTTTGAAGAAAATTACGACCTCGAAACGTTAGTTAAACGAAATTTATATGTCAACCTCTTGGTATGAGCTTGATCATGATAAAAAATATCATGCCAAATATATTATAATGGCTCTTTATCCACGGTAAAGTGGTATTTATTTCAAAGTGAACTCAAATTCATGATAATTATACGAGGTATAAGCTTATCTTTCCATTGAGACACGGAAAACGATGAATGTGAGATTTTCAAAAGTTATACTTGCTTTAAATGAAGCAATAATTTGGCCCGAATAGTGCTCAGTGTTTAGACACCAAGTCCGTTTGATGCAAATACATCATGGCAAACTTGGAAAGTGGCAAATTAAGAGATCGTGTTAAATGTTTCCATGAATTTCAGCTGATTCTGAGTCAAATGACGATATTTTACTCATATCGAGAGGAATGGCCATTTTCCAGCGAGGAATTAATCCAGATGTGCCAGGAAAACAGGTGAGTTTTAACTTCATGAGTCTCTTTCTCTCTAAAACACTTTTTTAAGTTGATCGTCATTCCACATCACGTCGCAGTTGGGTTGGACTACGACTGTCTAGACAAGCGAGTCGTTTGGAGTGACATCTCTGGTATTGTGTTCTAATCCATGTTCTAACTTTTTGTTGAACAGTTTTTAATTCACAGTACGCTGATTTGCTAAGCCCTGCAAAACTTTGTGTTCAGCAATAAGCATGCGGAATTACTGGGTATCACAATCGCGCTTCTATCACCATGTTTTCTTGAGAGAGTGAAAACAAAGAGATAAAACTACCAGTTATTTATTTTTAACTACACGATGCGTTATTTAATTTGTTATGCAGTTCCTGACATTTCTCCTTCAATTCGTTATCTCACATTAATCGTCCACAAAAGTCTGTGAACATTTTGCATGTTGTTTCGGGTGCCGTTTCTGGATTTTGTCCTCTTTAAGAATGGCGTAATACGCTAGTCAAGTCAATTTTCTTTCGATTTTGGGTATAAGCGAGCTAAGATGTTACCACGTGATTGCAACACCGTTGGTGGAGGGCATCGAACCAACACCTTGTTACCTGGTGGACTGCATGATAGCCACTCCCGCCATCTCCTCACAAATAGAGCTTGAAAAACGAATCATGAAGTTGATCTATTAATCTGTTATTCACTCTTGAACTAAATGAAGGTGACTCAGGATTCAGAATCGAATTGAAGACATACTCGAAAACATTTTTTACAACAAATGTTAGTTTGTCAATTATTCAAAAGACAACTCTTTCAAATTTTTTACAACCTAGTCTGAATAATCTCAAATATTTAGTCGATTATAAATACGTTTAGCACCAAAATTCACAAAATGAAGCAAATTTAGATTTCAAAGTTTTTCTAACTGCAACATCACTAAACTGGAAATACGTTGGGAAACACTGTCGAGTCTTAGCGGACGAGATACCGCCAGTTTAGTTGATTCCGATTTCAAAGTATAACCTTAATGCACAAGAAGAATTTTTTGTTCGATATACAATATTACAAATTCGTAGTTTCATAATAACAAGACTATCATCTTGTTGGAAAGAAAGTTGCAAAAAAGTTGCTTGATACATGATAAGATATGTACGTTTGAAATTGAAAGCGTCAGTTATTCTCGTGTAAGATGCATTTCACTCAGTGCATGCCGGCTATATGCACTGAACCCACAATTGGACTGGAATCGATGATTAAATTCAGTACTTTTGATCACGTTTCAAAATATAAACAAATTATAATATAGACAGCAAATGTTGTGTACAATTCTGTTATCGTGACGCTTTTTAAACCCTTTGAAGACAAGGCCTTCCCAACCTCCTTTCTCAAATTTTCAGTAATCATCTGATGCACCAAATCTCTGAAATTCAAATACTGTGCTTCTTCTCTAAAAAGCCCTTTTTAGTGCGCTGTAACAGTGAAAATTTAATTAAATTCAATCTCGGTGCGGAGTATTTGTCGATTAGGGTGTGGGAAAGCCGTGTGGATACGATTTCGCAACATTTGCAACGAACGTCACTGATGCCCTTGGTCGGCTAGGATCTGAGGGGTCGGTTCTTCGAAAGACCTTCAGTAGTTAGTTGATACCGTGACTTTAGTTGATTCTGAAGCCAAATGTAGTTTCAAAAGTGGAGCGCTGGAAAAGCGAAAATACTAATATATTTGTGCTATTATGCTCAGGCTTAGGCTTAGTAGCTTCTTTATCTGGCAGTATAGAAGGCAGTAAATGGAAATTATAGCTGAAGCATAGGAAATTATAGAACTAAGTGTCTTCTAGAATTTTTGCGCAGAAATCTTAGAAATTTCTGCCAGACATGAAAAAAGTTTCCAATAAGTAACAAAAGCACTCTCCGAGTTCGAACTCTTCTTTATCACGTTGCTTCTGCACAGTAAAGAGGCCTCCCCAGGAAACAAGCGCAGTATTCGAATCATTGAGATTTAATCTATCGAATAGTTACTGAAAGTCTGAGGAAGGTGCGAAAAAGCCCTTCTCTCTAAAGTGTTGAAAGTGGGCTCCGTAACAATCATACTCAATTTTCTCTTCAACGTACACACTTTTTAAGATCACTCAAAAGTGTGCTGTTGAAATACCTCGGTTAACTTTTCAACGCATTCAAAGTAGTATTCTTCGTAAATCACAGTGGATGAAACTTAACATATTGAAATTTTCTAAAAGTCAGATTAACAACCATACTTGCCTGAGTACTAAGAAGGCCCGTTTTTACAACTAACTTTGCAAATCCCAACTATCTGACGATTAAGTGTTGATGATTTGATAAGATCTTCAATGAAATCCTGAGAAAACTTATGCTAAGTCTAAGCTTGCAACCACAGGCATTACTGGTCTAAATGATTGAAACACCTGTGAAAAATGCATATAATACTTTGCGACTCATTTATGTCTTTGAATGTGAATTTTTTTTTTTTTTTTTGACAGGCCACTCAATCAGATCGGCTTCAATGAATGGCAGCGACCAGCAGTCTTTCTTCGCTAACGATCTTAGCAGTCCCGAAGGTATCGCGGTGGACTGGTCATCCAAGTAAGTGTACACGATCTCTCCGGCGAGATATCAAGTTTCAAAAGACCTTTTTATTATGCAATCCAAACATTTGTCCACTACGTTTTTTTTGTGGGTTATGAGAGTGCTTGACTGAGTACTGCAAATCAATTTGATCTTCCCACGCTCTTAAGAAGGCGAAATTCGCCGAAGCGTCAGCCATCGTATCGTTATTGTGCTGTGTTGCTACTGTTATTAATAAATGCTGTTATTAGCAAGCTCGAAACTACTGTTCAAGAATACATTGACTCTGCAAAATTTCCTAAATTCCAGGAACGTTTACTATGCCGATTCGCTAAGTGACGAAATAGGAGTCGCTTCATTAGACGGAAAGTATCAAAAGGCGCTGATCACAGAAGGTTTGGTTAATCCAAGAGCACTCGCCCTTGACATGCAGAACAGGTTTCGTCCATATAGCCATTCATCAATTCGCCTAACAATATACAGTTGTAAAATAGACTGAGAAATACAATTACATAAGGTGGCTTAGAATTATTGCAGACACTTATATTACACGGATTGGCATCGTGAGAATCCAGTGATTGGTCGAATGGATATGGACGGAAAGAATAATCGTGTGTTCCTTAATGAAGACGTCCATTTGCCTAATGGCATTACAATTCTACCTAATAGGCGCGAACTTTGCTGGGTAGACGCTGGAAATCATAGGTAGGAATCTTTTCAAAAATTTCACAATGAGATGAAAGGTGAGTAGATGATCAGCGAAGCAGTTTCGATATGGTATCACACCTGAATTAAGAACTTATCAAGGAGAATTTTCTTGCTTTGAGTGACGATACAATAATAGTGAATTTGACTCGTTGATAATAGCAAAATCAATCACGAATAGGTTGTCAAAGGTTCGTCACCTAATCGTGGCTAAGTTAGTTCCTGAGCGTGAGACTGCGATGTAGAGTGGAGGAATTTATCCTCCCAGCAGGACTGCACAAGTGAAGGAGTACGATGTTTCTGACCGGAAGCAGAGCTAAGAGTTAATCATATTAGAAATTACCACCTTTTTAGTATCACACTCTTTTGCCACTCTATTGATCCGTCTTCAAGATGCTTTTCTTCAATGTGCGGTAGAGCTTAGCTCCACACGCGCCGCGACGAGTATCACAATCACTGGACCACAGCGCCCCTCTTGGTATCAACTTCTCGCTGATAGAAAACCTCCCTGATCCATTAGGGCCGACAAATGTTGAGTGTGGTTTCCTGAGGAGGGCTCCACCTATGCTGATCTCAAGATTCTAAAGATCAGCAATGGCTACTCCACCAAGGTTTATGCCTGATTACTTTGCGCACTGGGTGCTCTCGTCTACGACGTTGAGAGGTGAGGTGACTGATGGTGGCGATCGAATCCCAAGTTCAACACGTCGTCACTGGAAACGAACAAAGCGAACATGACCATGATACGTCGTGTGGGCTGTGTCTTATTTTGCACCTATAACACAAGGACAATCTCTTCACTAAACAGTCGACTTTTCTTGAGGATGCTGGTCACATCATCAAAACTTCTTGCGATCGCCCTACGTGAAACGGAAGCGAGATAGCCATCAGCGACAACTAATTGAAGAAGCTCTCAATATTTACGGAGAAAATCGTCGGATTCTTTCTTTATAATTCTCATGTTGCGCTTTCCGCACTGATGAACGAAGATGAGGCCAACATTACATCCCGCCATGACTGGAATTAATATTGGAAGAGTTAATACCAATCCTCTTTGTTCACAACACTCTTCTTGGACCCCAATTTCCCCATGGAGTAAAACTACCAGCGATTCTATCTTGTGAAGTTCAAATCTCGATAGAAAACATGGAAAGAGGTACAGTCTCATGACCTAGCAACGTCACCGCCTGAATAGTTAAGCTTGAGGCCACACTGTACACGTAAATCATATTACTTCATAACCAGAAAAAAAAAATCCAGAACAATGAAAGGCTTCGTACAACTCAGTAAGAAAGGTGATTGAGGAAATCTCCGTAACTACCGTCCATTGTGCTTCTTGAGTGCGCTCTACAAAATATTCACCAAGAATATCTTGCTGCGTGCTTTGAAGATTTTGGATGAAGCACAGCCAGTTGAAGAAACGGATATCCGACTAGGATTCCACTGGGTGAGCCTCGTTTGAGCCGTTGAAATCTGACGGGAGGCCATTTGCCCCCAGTCCCAATCTCTATCGACTATGAGAAAGGGCTTGACAGCGTTGAAACAGGTGCAGCCCCCTTAGCATTCGCCAGTTTGAATCCAGAAACCATTATCCAAGCTGCACCACGAAAATACAACCTTTTCAATGACTCTTTACTATTTTATGCAAAAGGTGTACAATAAGGCGATACAATGTCCCTCAAGCCGTTCACTGCTGTACTGCAGTTGGTAATAAAGTGGCTCAGTTGGAAACAAAACGGCATGCGTGTTGATGGGAAATTGTTATGAAACCTTCACTTTGTGGATGATATCGTCATCTTTTGAAAAAAAAAACAGTAAAACACAGGCGGTTCTCAGTTGACTTAAAGAAGCGCAAAAAAAATGGAATAGGCGTGACAAAGGACAAAGAGCCACTTCATGAGGAGTCCGTGGTGCGGAAAAGAACAAATCGAATTGAATGGTTTTCTGATTGCGGAAAGTACGTGTACATTGGACGTTTAATGAAACAGAGAACACTGAGTTATGAATTATACAGTAGGATGAGAGCAGTGGGAGCCGCATTCGGGTCTCATAAAGAAGCCACCAGCAAAAAAAACCACAAACTCCGCGCTTATCTCCACAGTTCAACAGTTCCATTAGCATTCTGTTATGTTACAGATATAAGGCTGAATCATATTAGAAATATGCGCACCGTTCACAGAACACTTGAACAAAGTTTTCTCGAAATTAAGTCGCAGTCACAATATCTAGCCACTTTGCGTAGTTAACTTGTCGAAAAAACATCCCATTTTTACGATCCACAGATATATACATCGACAACGAAACATAGATGAGCCGGTCACATAGTAAAAAGAACAGATGGCAGATAGACGAAAAGAACAGTGGAGTGAACCCCGAGAGATTGCAAGCGCCTTCTTGGACGACCACCGAAACGATGGACCGACGTGTTTGTGGGCTAAAAATGTCAACCGTTTGTATCTGCACACGTCAACGAGTTTGACTCTATGGAATGGGCCTTGCGTACGTCACCATAATTGAAACACACCACCGCCATGAACGACGTTGAGCGAAAGAGAAACAAATAATATCTTGCTGTAACCCACACTACCAGTAAAGATGCGCCATGCAAGTACATCACGATTGGAAAGGTTGTTATCTCCATAGATGTCTTTGAATGCGCCCTGCAGTGCACACATGGTCGTTGGTTCTAGCCCGTCCCAAGCAAAGCAAACTCACCATTCTCTTGCTATAAGCAGATTGGTACTAGACTTATTTTGGAGGACAATGAAACCGACCAGATATCACTAGGGCAACAGAAGTCATTCATTTGCTAAACAGGTATTGAGTCAACCCTTGTATAATGAAGTCGAATGGCACTTCGAAATCAGGTTGGACAACGCGAAATACTTTTCACCTTTCACGATGTTACACATAAAGCCAGCTGAAGGCAAGAATCATGTACACATTATTGTTGAATCCGCTTCTTTCTGATCATAAGAGGACAAACGAAAAACCGACCTCATTTGATGGAGAGCGACTTTCATAGGAATGTTAGTAATCATTCGTAAGCTGAGACTTTAAGCTACAGCCTACGAGGCTGGTTTTTCGAAAAGGTTTTTCTAAGTTGTTACAGGATGAGGATGGTTTTCGAAAAGGTTTTTTTAAAGTTGTTACAGGATGAGATTTCCTGTGTTGCACACATGCATATTTCTTGCTGGAAAGAGCTTTTCTTGGTCTATTAGTAATCACTCGATAGCGTAATTTTTTGTCGTAAGACCGGTGCAAGGTCTATTGATCATCGCGCCAGCTCACGTGGTTGCCTCAGTCAGCCGCATGTGAATTAGCCAAAGGCTTCCTTGATCGAAAATGGAAATTAAACTTATTCTACCTGTTTCGTTGCAGAAAAACGGTCTTTTCAGGATATAAGCACAGCGTTGGAGTCAGAAATAATTACGATATAGAATGATTACTATTATTCCAAAGAAAGAGCTCTGTCCGGCGAGAAATATGTGCATCTGAGACAAACTTTTATCTTGATCTTTACAGCGTTATAAAAGGGTCTTTTCGAGATTAGGCCACTTAGGGCTCTAGCCAGAAATCTGATTTACCAATGGTTGCTAACACTCTTATGAATAGTTCCTCTTCAGCAAATGAGGTCGGTTTTTTATTTGCATCCTCATAGTCACATAGAACCCCAAACTTCATTCATGTACTCTTTAGTGGAAAAAAGTTTTAATTTTCAGATTGTCTTGCATTGGTTTGAATGGTAATAACCGCCGCGTTGTTTATGCCCCACTACAACATCCATTCGGGCTCACTCATAACAATGAGGCCAAGTTCTATTGGACAGACTGGAAAGAGTACATACTGAATTTGTTGTCTGAATTCAATAAGCAGTCGTCTTTGAAATATTCGGCATTTACAGTAATCGAATTCACTCGGTTGGCATATATGGTGACGGTTACTTGTCGTTTCCGATCTCCTTGGGCGGTTCTGGTAAAGTGTACGGGATTCTCGCCTTACCAAAGCACTGTGTCGGACGTAAGTATCTCTTTTGATCGCGTGTAAGAACGTCTTTTTTAATTTTCACTATCATTCAAGCAACAAATGAATCAGAGATTTTGATATGACAGTTTGTTCAACGATATTTTAGAAATGAGATTGATAAAGTTTTTGAAGGATAAAGCTCTCGGCGTTGATCAATCCCTGAGGAATGCGCCATGCATTCGACTTCAATTTTTAACTTCGTTTGAGGTGAATGAATGCACATCTGGCCTTTACAATGACTCGCGGTGGCCTCCCGCTGAACCGAGTCAGTGCTGCTTATCCTCCCAGACAAGTCTGAGACCTGTCTGGTACCAATTTACCGACCCCGGAGGGATGGATGGCTTGGTGAGCCATGAGAGCGAGATCGAACCACTGACCTCGTGTGCTACGCAGGGCACCTCTAACCACTGCGCCACGTGCGCTCCTGATAAAGTTTATATATATATATATATATGTATATATATGTATATATATATATACGTGCATATGCATATGCATATATATATAAATATATGTAGGGCGTATACACCGCAAAGGTGTGAAGTGGGGACTCGATGAAAGTGTGAACATGAAGAGTTCGTTTTATAGACCGTAATGATTTTTTGCCAACAAAAAATTTTCTTGTCCTTTTTCAATCCCCACGGCAGTATGGTTAGGACGTCCTCGAAAAAGTAGGCCAAGAACTTGTCCATCGAAAAGAGGTTTTCGCGTCTCAATTTTAGTCATTTCGAACACTCTTATTCTTGCTACAGGATATGGAGCCGAAGCATTCGAGAACCAGATTATTAGTCTTAGGAGAACTTCTTAACTCTGATTATTTACCAAGACACCTAAACGGCTCATTGTGCTATGACCTAAGGTCCCGCGACTTCTTTAGATCATCTGGGTTCATACAGAGACATTGTCCGGTTGTGCGTGAGATCATCTGCAGCTCAAGGATCTTAGTCTTCTCTTCTTATCAACATGTCAGACATAAGTTGAGCGTTTCTATTGGATTGCGAGGCGGCCAGCTAGCACATTTCCATGTACATGCTTTCAGCCAGGTATTCATCGACCGTTGTGGATCGAAGGATTTGCTGCTATGTGACATGTAATATCTCAGAATGACACCGATTCCTGTGAAAAATGACATTGCAGACTGAATCCAAACATGATTAAGGATAATCGGGAGTACTTACTCTCTACAAACCTCAGCATCAACGACTAATTTATTGAAGTTTTATAAAATATTCTTCTTAAGTATGCCATGTCGAGGCGCAACTGATCAAAGGCAAAACTAAATAATGGCAAGGCAATAAATACCAGAGGAATCTAACTACACTACGTTTAACTGCAAAGTAAAAACAATGCTTGAATAGATATTATTGCATCTTCATGCTCATTAAATCTGCTACATTTTTCACTAAATTTATTCCTTGACTTTTAGCTCAAACGCCATGCTCCGTTGGGAACGGTGGTTGCCCTTACTTGTGTCTTCCTGTTCAAGAAGGTGTTCACTGTCAATGTCCATCGAATGTAGCAGTCAAAGGATGCTGACGGATTTCAGAGGAACTATACGATAGAATTTATATCGAAACATTATCAGATTATCTCGTTTATATGTAAAAACGACTTTACACTTATATCTGTGGTGATTTAATTGAAAAAAGGATACTTCTACTATATATCAACAAGCGATGTACTTTCGGATAGTATAGTGATCCTTTGGAACTCATCACATGTGATTTCTCATCTAATGAAGCAACAAAATTCTAGATATCCGGAAATACAACAATCAATCGAGCTCCTAATGGAACTGCTTTCCTTCTAGTTCAGCTCATATTATGCTATTTACGAGATTTGTATTTGCAAATTCTATAAATCGCTCATGGGCACTTCGAGGATAGCCTGCAAACTACTCATATACACAGAATATATATGCAAATGAGATACCCTGAAAGTTCATCAGTGTTAGATTGTGTACCTCGGCAAGCTTAGGGTCACTATGCTTTACCCTTAAAACTTAAAGCCGTGGAGAGTCATTATTACTTCATTCCTCCAATTATATTTGCCTGCCAGCAATCGCTTTATTCAGAATTCACCAATTCGCTTGCAATATACTACTGAGTTGTTAAGACTTATTTTTACCCAATATTCAAATTTAACCTCTGCCTTCTCTCTGTTGAGTGGATTGACTGCCTGTCGAAGCTGTATATCACATATTGCAAGTTCTGGTTGTTAGCACTGTCCGAAAATATCTCTACCAGACATATTTTGTAACGATTTTGTACGTTTCTTTTCTAAGAGTCACGTAATAAAGATATATAACTTTGTCTCGACTTTGCTTGACTGTTAAAAGGAAAAGCTTGACTTTCCGATAAAGCATATCTCAGTGAGGTAATCTACCAAATTAGCTGGAAATTCTAATCTCATTATACATGAGTCTCATGATAATTTTCAAGATCTTGAAAGTCCGCAGTTCGTGTAAAGAACACGTCATCTCAATAATTTCCCACTGGTTTTCAATTTTGTAAGCGATATTTAACTATTCAGAAGAGTATGGCAAGTGAAGAGAAGCAGAAATACTTCTGCCTTCTTGAATTTTTTATTTTTTTATGTAAATATATATATTTGTTTATAAATTTCTAATGCCTTCATAAATTTTTAAACATGCAGTGTACAGCAACCATTTTGGAGAACATTTCGATGTTTTCGAATATTAAATCGCATGAATTTTGCGCAAGGTTACAGAATCAAAACTACAAGGTAGACATCGTAATAATCTTCGCAGAACTTGTACAATTTCATCAAATGCTATCAGCATGTGGTTGGATGATGAACTAGTACTTTTTTATCTATGATACATACAAAACTTTCTTATATACAGTAAACATAGGAATGTGTACAGACTAACACACAATATACAAAGGACAAGGTGAACAACGGAATTCTCTCATGACCTGGAGGAACAGCGAATTTTATAATTTGAATATCGGACGTAGTTTCGAATATATGAGATACTGTGTCCCGTGTGACCTCCATAAGAATCTTAGCAAGTAAGGAAAGAATGAGGTGTCGTTCCTTGAGCATGCCTGTCACGTGAAATTGAGTGACGTTGACAATGTGTTAAAGAAAGACACAAATTTATTTTTGTACAAAATCCAAAAGCATTGAATTTAAGACGTCTTAACATGAGACTATTCGTCAAGAGTGGGTTTGATTTCTGGTAGATTGGGTAGAAGAGGAGAATCAGGAAAATACTTCGCTACTAACTCATAAGCAAGCTTGTTCAAACGATACCTAAAAAATTTCTATACAGACTCCATTCAAACGATAGACTTCAGCCTATTTGTGGTTCTTTACTCATAGTTTAACAAGAAAAAAATAACATTATCGAGTCCTTCCATAAGTTTTGGCACTGGAGCAATAAACACCAAATTTATTAACGACAAATGATTAAAATTGTATATCTTTAGTATCACTCAACTGCGCATTTTCTTGCGAACATTTTGGTATACAACTTGCCTATACGCTTCGAAATGGAACTGTCTATGAAACAAATCTGGTTTGCTACTGCTGCAGGAATGGCGCGGAGATAAAGCCAGTGAAGTGGTGCGCAAAATTAGTAGAGCTTCTTAAAGACGGCCCAAGCGCGACTGATCCTGCAAACTGTTCTGTCAAGATTCTAACTTAGCGAACCACTTCGTAGCTATTTTCCTGCAACCGTGTCATCGTCACAAGCTCCATTAATCTTGCGCGTCGCTTCAATAGCACTTTCCTCTGTGCCATTCGTGCAAGAGTAGCAAACGGATTTGTTCCCACGACAAGTCGATCTTGAAGAAAGTATAGACAAGTTGTATATCAAAATCATGCAACTTTTTTTTTGCTTATAGTTGAAAAATTTGGCGTTAAATGCTCTAGTGTCAAAATTCATGGAACGACCTAATATTATGTGTGTACCTAAACATAATATGTTTTCCTTCATAAGTTATTAGGAAGTTTTTTCGTTTATCAAAATTTATTTTGTGCGACCCTTGGTCATAATCTATTGCGCGATCCCATTACTCCAGTAGTATTCGTTTCGTATCGTCGTATCCACGGTCTAGAAGGTCTTCAAACATTTCTCGTACCGTTGTAACTTCTGCTTAAGGATTTCGTTTTCTTCGTGAATGTAACAGAGTACTATTCGGGCGATCTCTTTACAATCCTGACGGTCAGGTCAGGGCGTTCTCAAATGATTGCAAAAGGGTGTTGTGGGGAAGGTCCAACCCAAACACTGCTAACTGATAGCACGCATCACTGAGCACTCGGCACCCCCTCTCCCTCCTCTCCCATTGAGGATTTTGTTCTGAAAAGGTTAGATAAACTAAAGCTTCCTTACCCGCATCTATAATACTCAGTATCGACACCATTGAAGCTATAACAATTTGCAAACATGCGGCAGAGATCAGCGATGAATAGATGTTGCTAAATATGGATAACATTGAAGAAAAGAATTGTGTGACAGCTAAAACCAGAAGTTTTGAGATTACATGAACGTAATATTTTGCTTTCACTCGCTTCGACATTGTGTGGAGATCAATCGGATATTCGATATAATCGTAGTATTCAGGAACCTGGAGAGAAAAATGGAAAATAGAGACAAGAACAGGAGCTGATAACACCGCAGTACAGCTCACCATTTCACCGTCTACAGGCGCAACGAACGGCCAGCCCCACTTATCGCTGCTTAGTTTCTTGAGTATAAGCTTCATCTTACTTTCAAGGTCAAGGTCTTTAGCTGGGCGCTCGTCATCGCTAAGGTTTTCCAGACCAGGAATGCTTTTGAGACTCAGTGCTTGCCCATCTACAAAAAGCTGCTTTTACTAAAAAAAACTCCAGAACAAATCAAATGACAAACTCACTGTGCTGGCGGAATATATGCTCTATACCGCCATACTTTCGTGCCTTATCCGGGTACTTCATTTCTACCATAACTTGGTGTAGATCACGTACACGCTTCATATACGAAGAGAACTCAGTATAACGCATTCTGAAAGCAAGATGTCTACTAACGTATGTATTTTCTTAGAAAATGAATCACAACTAGGACACCGAGTTATTTGCAAGACTTTGGACCTCCTGGTGGGGGATAAACCCACGTTTCATTTATACAGGGCCTGCGTGCTACCACTACACACCGGGGCCAGAGCCCTGCTACCATTCCTTCTTCGATATAGACTATCGTAGTCGTCAGCAACCACTTGTTAACAGATTTGATCCCATAAGCACACATTGGCATCAAAGTCTGGTGTAGTAGCACGTGACCCTCTTATGGGCGAAGCGAGGGTTCAACTCCCGTCTGGTGCCAAAAAATTCACATATCATTCAAAATACTTGATTATATAGTATTAGATCTTCTCATAAGTTTTGGCACTGGAGCAATAAACGCTAGATTTATTAACCAAAAGTCATTAAAGTAGCTTAACAACACTATTAAAAGCATGCGTCATCAACCTGAACACATTTCTGCCATCCCTCATGCAACGAATCAATAGCGCGCTCATGGAACTCGTCATTCTTGGACTCAAAGAAAGTTGTAATCCTCAACGCAAAAGACTGATGTCTCGAAACTTCTTCTTGCAAAACAAGTGGCTCAAGCGATCGGAAGAAGTGACAGTCAGACGGCGACAAGCCAGGACTGTATGGTGGACAATTCATCAACTTGCAGCAAAGTTTGGTCAATTCCCTCTTTGTCAGTTCTGCGACAGACAGCCTTGCGTTGCCTCAAAACAGGATAAGATTGCGGCAACGTCGAGTGACAGGGCCCGATCAAAGCGATCCACATGCTGTTCTCCTGGACAATAATCCTTAAGCCTTTGAACAGTTGATATTCTCGAAGACGGACTGTGCGTCGCGTACTAAGTCGTATTCATAGAGCAGCAAACTGCGATAAAAGCTTCGTTAAGCGGGCATGATGTGGCTAGTAAAAATTTGGTACCACAAGGATGCTCAGAAAATTCTGCACAAATCGGTAGATTTGTTGCCTGATAAATGGCAGAAAAGTGTCCAGGCTGATGGCGCATACTTTGAATAGTGTTGTTAAGCTATTTTAAATGCTCCTGATTAATAGATTTGGTGTTTATTATTCTAGTACCAAAACTTATGAGAAGACCCAGTGATTATAACGTCATAACTCTGCTACAAGAACGGCGAAATAAAAAAACCTTGAGTCACACTAGTTAGTAAACTTAAATTCATGCAATTTACAAAGAAGACAGAAGTAGGCATTCCATACTAAACCCACTGTGGATGAAGTTGACATCCCATTAATGTCGCACCCTCGTACTCTTTAATAAATCCTTGATAGAGCTTCTTCGGCATCTCTACATTCTCAGAGAATCCTTGTTTGCTGAAATCACAAGAGGGAATTTCTTTTCACTACATGAGTTAAAAAGATGCCTAAGAAATGCTGTAGTACCTGAAATATCCTATTGCAAATTCGTCAGCGAATGTCAGCAAGTGGTAATTCCCACACTTTACTTGATAGTCCTTCAAATGATTCATCAGATGTGTTCCATAACCTTTCACCTCAAAGGAAATTCATTTGAAAATCGTTGTCTATAAAGCAGAAATTTTACGGTTCGAAACCTCCACTAGCAAAGCTACGAAAAGATGAGTACCTAGCAAGAACATGAAAATTTTTACCTGCTCATTAGCAGTGATCGCACAGAACACAATTTCGATAAAACCTTGAGTGGGAAAAGGACGGAAACATATTCCACCGATGACTCCTTTGCCTAAAAATCGTTGGAACAGTATAATTTAGAGAAACGATTAACTCCTTGGGGAGAGCACGGAACATTTTACCCCATGCCAGACGGCGTCTCGCTTCGTCCAGCTGCTTTAGCCCTTCGGGACCGTGCGATCACCTCCTCTGCTTTTAGATGTGTAATTGAATTACTTCAATTGTATGCTGTAGTTATTTCCCTATGTTACGTTGGATATGAACATACTGTGGTTATAAGTAGGAAAATAACAACAATGTACAACTGAAATGATACAATTACAGATTCTTTCTGATTATATCGTAGAGAAAGCAAATGAAAAACCGACCTTATTTGGTTAAGAAGAAGTTTTCATAGGAGTGTTGGTAACCATTCAGAAGCTGAGAACTTCAGGCTACCGCCCCATGCCGCCGGATTTGAAAAGGTCTTTTGTTGACCTACTACAGGTAGAGATTCTTTACGTAAAAGACGCGCATATTTCTCGCCGGACAGAGTTCTTTCTTTGAAGTATTAGTAATCATTCGATAGCATAATCGTTTCTGATGCCAACGATGTGCTTAGGACTTTCAAAGGCCGCTTCTCCGAAACACAGCAGGTAAAATAAATCGAGTTGTCATGTGCAAGAAGGTGGACCTTGGCCACTCACATGATTAGCTACTCAATCAATGATCGACTGATTTGCTAAGATGAAGGTGCGTTGTCGAAGCGTATGATGTGGAGGAGATCTTTAGTATCACAGTCATTCGTTGGTCTGGATATCACACTCCAAATGTGTAACGCGCAATGCGGTAGATCACTTGGATTGCACAGTAAACCGAGCCTTCTAGTCTTCATTGTAATCTTTCATTTTGACTAGAAGATGATGCCTTCGAGTCACTGTTGCAAGCAGTAGGACGTTCTGGTTTCCTGAGTTCCAAAAAAGAGATCGAAATGAATATTGATGTCGAATTCATGGCAAAATAAAAGTACTTGAATTCTTTTTGTAGCAGAGTCAATTGTTTTACGTAGTTATTCCTGATGCCAATGCTTTCCTGATCCTATAAAGGCGTAGAGAAGTATTTCGTCAGCGAAATATTGTGTCAGCAGTCACGTGACTACCACATCCACCGCGATGTGAATGGTCTCCGATCGTCTTTTACCACACAACTTCAAATTATTTTACCCTCTGCGTTGCAGAGAAACGGCATATTCAAGATATAAGCACAGCACTGACATTAGGAGCAATGTGCTATCTTATGATTAGTAAAAGTCCAAAGAAAGAGCTCTTTTCGGCGAGAAGTATGCACTAGCTTTGCGGGGCAATCATAACGTTATAAGGTGTTTTGAAAAAACCGGCGACGTAGGGCGGTAGCCTGAAGTCTCAGCTTTCTAATGTTACCAACACTCCTGTGAAAAGTTCCTCTCCAGCGAATGAGATCGGTTTTCCATTCATTCCCCTATATTCAGAAAGGACCCAATTATACACTGAATGCGCTCCCACGCCTAGGGTCAGAGATGCAGGGAGGTGAGTCCACGATCCCGAATGGGTTAGTGGAGGCTTTGTGTCTCAGAGCCAATTTATATTGTCCCGCGTCACAATTGAAATAAGAAAATAGATTTGAAAAATGTAGATTTCAAAGGATGCTGCCTTAACTAAGCAATGGAATACCATTGAAGAGACTTTTATAGGATTGCGCCAATGCGTCTCAAAATTTCTCAAGTAAAAACGAGAGGACCACATCGTTGAAAAAGAATAAATTTTCAACTGCTATGTAATAACTTATAATCGAAATTTCTAGTACTTTCACTGTATTTTTCGCAGTGTTATCATGTTTCATATATACCTAAGGAAATTGAGTGGTGAGCAGAAAACAGCCTCTGGCGGTAATCGAACCGCGTTTCATCCTATCCGGGAACGCGTGCTCTACCACTACAACACCGAGGAACATTCTCTTAGGTATTATGTTATATCTCTGTGATGTCTGATTCATGTTTCTGTAGATCATTCAGAAAGCTTGAAGAATGCAGATTCCAATACTGAGCTTGATTTTTAGAAAGGCATTCACAGCACGCTATACTAAGCAAAACAAGATCACGTTGTGCTCCTCTCGCTTGCCGCGCACAAAGTGAGCGCGACGCCGCCGGCATCAGCGGGCGTCCCACGGGGGTTAAGAACTAAAATATGAAGGAAACAAAGTAGTACTGCCAGAGATTATGAACTAACCCTTCTTAAGTAATATCATGTTCCTGTGCCGATCATCAAAAACCAATCGAGTTATATATTCTTTAGGCATTTTGGGAAGTTGTACTGAGAACAGACTTTGCAGTTGCAATAACCACACCATTTTCTCGCGATCTTGGAAAGGTTCCAGCGAGTTTTCAATAACCTTGAACCTAAACGACTATCGTAAATTACTCATCATATCAAAAAATAGATCTCAAAGTACGCAATTAATATGCAGAACACTCAACATCAGGCGGGAGTTGAGCCTGCAAAGGTACTAGCTGACAGCTATAGTAGTTTATATTGAAGAAAGAGTGGTAGCAGAGTGGTGGCCTCGGTGGCGTAGTGGTAGAACGTGTCCGTATGAATGAAACGCGGGTTCAATTTCCGCTTGCGTCGAGTGTTCTGCATGCCACTCAATACTCAGATGCATGTCTACAGCATCATAACACTGCTAGCAAATAGTAAAAGTGAAGAATTCAATGATCATTGGAGTTGGAACTCACTCAATGATTCCTTGCTTTTCCTCGATTCGAGCAGCTTCGCCACGATATACGTCCAGATTGATCGTATCTGTTGGATCATTGACGGGTGCATTTCCATACTGCGGCTAAAATCCCAAGCAATATCTAAGATGTCTCTAAAAGAACATGAGGGAAAACGCAACTTACATCATTCACCATCTTCACGACAGTTCTGAGTAATAGTTCAGTAGGCACTACTGATTCAGACTAAAATAAAACACATGACATGCTGGCTCAAATAATAATTATGAGATATATTCAATTTGATGAGCGCATGTGGCGCAATGGTTAGAGGTGCTCTGCGTCGCACACGAGGTCAATGGTTCGATCTCGCGCTCATGGCTCGCCAAGCCATCCATCCCTCCGGGGTCGGTAAATTGGTACAAGACAGGTCTCAGACTTGTCTGGGAGGATAAGCAGCACTAACTCGGTTTAGCGGGAGGCCACGCTCAAACGAAGTTAAAAATTGAAGTCGAATGCATGGCGCATCCCTCAGGGATTGATCAACGCCGAGAGCTTTATCCTTTATCCTTTTACATTCAATTTTGAGCGTGGTTTTAAGAAAATACTCGAAAAAACCATATAGTATTTCCAAAATACCAGCCAAGAGCAATCGAGTGCCAAACATTGCCGACCTAGTGATTTATTTCACTTGAAGGCGATTGTGTAAATCCTTGATCATCGCCTACTCTAAGCATCGCGCGAGGATTGGCTAAAGACGAAGGGCCTGCCCGACTGACGAAGCTGCTAAGGCCGAAACACGTGCATCGGGCTGTACAAGAGCCCGTAACAAACCACATAACATGTTGGCTCAAATTATAAATATGTGAAATAAAACATATAACCATTGATGTAGAGCAATGTGCAAAACTTTCGCGTAAGGCGGGAGTAGAACTCGCACCTCATTCTTTCCAGGAAAGAGGGGGTAGAAAGAGCGATGTGTAAAATGGGCGTCACTAGTGTAACGGATAGAGAACGGATTCCCTGGAAGAATGAGGTGCGGGTTCTACTCCCACTGACGCGTAATTTTTGCACATTGCTCTACATCAATGGGTACATATTTGAAGCATCATACCACCGCTGAAAGCGGTCAAATAAAAACGAATATCATTTGAATTAAAACAATTCCCTACTTGAGAAACCCAAACGAGAATTTTGAAAACGAGAAAAAACAATCATTACCTTTTTTCGCTTCCTAGAAGTTTCGCCTTCCTCTGGGGAGCCAGGTTGACTGTATTCAGCAAGTCCTTCCTTTTCGTAATGACGAGTGAATCTGCATTTAAAACCACACATAAGGCTAAATACTAGGTTGTGGGAAGAGTTTCCTCACACCCGCAAATAATTCAACTTCTGTTTGTTTCTCACGATATCGGTTATTGTAAATTTGTGGAAATATTTCAGGAATATTTCCATGAGAAAGCAGCTGGGCCAACTTTACGATTCGTGAAAAGAAAGTACCTGACATTGATTCGTCGAAAGCGCGCTTACAGCCCTTACAGATACTAGGCCGTTCGATTATGGCCTTTTGCATTCAATAGATCATTTCATGAGTGGACGCCCAGTTGAGACACTTGATCAAGTTGAAGAGGCATGTCAGCAGTTCTTTAACTTAGAGCTCAAGGAATGATATTTCCAGCAGATCCGGAATTTTGCAGATCGTTAGTGGAAGGTCATGGATTATAACGGTCTCTTTTTAAGAGTAATTATAGCGTTTTCAATCAAATATGTGTATAAACTCTAATTTTCCATAATTTTCAGCGGTTGTTAAAGAACTTTTTCATCACCTATTACGTTTAAAAATTAACGATACAATTCTGTTATCGGGAAGCATTTTTTCCCTTCAAGGACAAGGCCTTCTCCGATTTTTTCTTAAACTTCCGGTTATCATCCGACAGTTCAAATCCCGGAGATTTCAGGACCACAGTATTTTTCTCGAAAAGCCCTCTTCGAGTTTTTCGGGATGGTTTGATCAATAGATCATAGTGTTTCACATGCAGCGCCTAATTTTTCTTATTTAACCTGATGCTCTTTTTCTTTGCCTCTAACAGAAATCCTATATAAAACGTACGACCTTGAGACTTTAACATTACCTCTAGACATGCATGTGCTTTGCTTGCATACGCATAAGCTGCTTAGGCTTAGATTTAGTAGCGGATTTATATGGCGGCATAAGATGAAAATCGAAAGCCTAAGCCCACAGAAGGAATATAAGAATGTTTCTTTTACAACTCCAATACGAAAAACCTAAAAATCTCTCCGAAAAGGAGAAAATTTTCAAATAAATGACGGAAATACGCGCGATAATGCGCGCCGACTGTGAAACTCAATTTTATTTTCACTGCCGCAGCGCGGTCAGAAGGCTTTTTCGCAACCAAGTAAATTTCTGAGATCTCCGAGATTCAAGCTTTCAAATGGTCACTGGAACTCTAGTGGGAAATCTCTGTTCAACAAAGGAGGTTCCCACAAAAAGTGCGTATTGAGCTAAATTTCAAAGATTAACTTAGAAAGATATCGAAAGCCATACGTGGGGAGTTCCATCCCAGCAGGCAACATTTCCTTGGGCTTCACATTGCCTTTCGACGTCTCAACGAAGTTCAGAAGCGAAGTTGTGAATGGTACGATATCGCTGAGGGACTAAATTAAGACTAAAATATATGACATAAAGCCTAGATATCGAGAAATCTTTACCTCTTTGCTTTGACTCTCGACGTTACCACCTTGCTCTAATCGATTGATGACATACTTAAGAAACAACTGGAGGCCCTTTTGACCGAAAATCTCCACCGCTTCGTACTGTTTCAAAGACTTAAACTGCTGAGGTAGAATCACATAGTACATCCATCGGGTGTAGAAAAGTCGATACTGAACGCGATCGACTTTCGGGACTGAAAGAACACAGAATTTTCCGAAAACCACTTAATGAGAGGAAGAGTACAGGCCTCACCTGTCTCATGATATAACGACGGTGTAGGAATAACCCACGTATTCATTACCGTTAGAAGCTTAGAAGCAGACTGGACGTTACAGTAGGTAGCCCTTTAGAAAAGTTGCTAATTATAAATTGGCAAGAATTTCCCGGACTATTTCGTTTTCGTGCATTATTTTTCATGCATTTAAGTTTCTTTTTCTGCTGTCGTTTGAAGCAGCCTCTAGCGGTTATTTTGATATATAACACTCATATAGTTGTCTTTACAAAGGCCAGGATATCGAAAATAAGGTGGACCGGACACGTGATGCGCTTCAACGACAACCGATGGACGAGAGCCGTTACCGACTGGATTCCTCGGGACGTCAAGCGCTCTAAAGGAAGACCACTGACCCGTTGGTCCGATTTCTTCACGAAAACGATAGAAGATATGATGCTCAGCGAATCCCTAGAACGAGGAGAACCCACTGGGCTACCCTTGCACGCGATAGGGAAAAATGGAAGAGTTGCTGGTACCCGCTCGAGTCACTCGACGATCAACGGGACGACAGGTGATACAGGTGATAGTTGTCTTAAGATGAAATGTCCAGAGAGAAGAAACGACTGTTGATACTACAAGAGTATGATTTGGTTCAAGTCCTGCTGGTGAGTTTCCACGGGAATTACGAGGCCTGGGTGACGGAACAGTTGGGAGTACTGCACGTTTTGATCTATTCGGATTGAACTCAAGGCAGGAAATAGAGATCTGACACAAAAGCAGTCTCGTTATTCCGGCGTAAAAGTCTCAGCGGCATTTGAACCCAAACGTTACTCGTGTAGCATCAATTGTTTTTGCTCTCGAAACAACTCCAGTTTGGAACAAATGTATAAGTGTTATATACCAGAATAACCGCAAGAAGCTGCTCTGAACGGTAGCAAAAACAAAATTCAAATACAAGGGAAATTCATCGAGAAAAACGAGAAAGTCCGGAAAATTTCCTGTCAACCCAATACTTAACTCGAAATTGAAGTGAAAATAAAAAAATCTCATTCTATTCTCACTCAGTTCCTTCGGCAGATGCAACAAAACTCGTAACAATCTCGAAGGCCGATACATCCTCACACTTTGGAGCTCCGAATGGAACATCAATGTTTGTGGTCCACTTTTTCAGCGCACTAAGACATAGTTGAAACACTTGGTAGACTATCTGAATCACATTTATATCATGTGCAGTCATATTTAATCCCTTGGGGGCTGTGCCTTTGCACTCTTTCACAAACTTTGAGTAGTCATTCGATAGCTTAAATCTACGCGGTTTCAATACTGTACTTGGATTGTAACAAACCCTTCCCAGTAAGCTGTGGCAGCCAAAAGAAAACTATGTTTCACGGAGTATCGAGTGTGAAAGGTGGTTTTATCTTCGCCGATACAGCGTACTAAGAAGACCTTTTCAAAAGCCGAGTACACTGATGAAACCGCGATTTTCTGAGCTATCGAATGACGATCAAAAGTCTGATGCAAATGGTCTATGCGGCGAGAAATTCAAAGAATTATGAGTGCGTTCAAAGGAATGCACGCCGTCCTTCAAATTCCGATCAGTGCTCAACTCACGTGTAGTTCTCCCGTGTCCTGAGTACTTGACAAGCGACCATGCAAACTATGGGTGTCGTTTGCTAATTGTATGAGTTTCTCCTGCTCTTCTTTTCCAGGCTTTACCGGATGAGGAGCGTGAGACTCTAGACAGTGTGTGTATACACTCAACGGGACTTTCATCGTGATAGTTACAAAATAATTGAGGACCTCAAACTTGGGTAATTAAACCTTGACATAAAACATATGCTAACCAATTCCATGACCACAGCTTCGACAATGGGCATCACGTTCGACGTTCTGCATCAATTTGAAGTCGACCTAGAAACTCTTTGTAAACATCCCGATACACGTGCTTCGTCCTTACAGACTCATTAGCCAGGCAGAACCCGTCGTTTTCGATCTTTTTATAGTCAGTTTCTCTCGGGAGCATTACACTCCTTATAGAGAGTCATCGACGACGTACGCTTTACACTCCATGTCAAGTGAAACCTTCACCTAACCCAGAGTGTTGTGCACTCGATTGCTCATTGGCTGGTACTTTTATCATAATTAGAACTGACTATAAAAAGATCGACAGACGACGGGTTCTGCCCGGCTGATGAGCCTGTAAGGACGAAACACGTGTCTCGGGCAATACAAGAGCCCTTACCAGACCACATGACAAGTTGGCTCAAATAATAATGAAAGGATCTATTGAAATTTGAGCGTGGTCTAAACAAAGCACTCTAAGATAAAGGTATTATTGTAAACAATATCCTACAAGACTCGTTGCTTTTGACGAAACATTCAGCTTTCAGAAGGCACATACAATGGAAAGTTAGGCGAAACTGGACAAGACTACTCACCACTGTTAGTACTTCATTTTCAGCTAGACTTCAGCTTAGTACGGGGAACCTGACCGAGTAGCTAATGATGCACTATCACAGAAGCATTGTGTTGAGTTCGATCCTCCTACCACAACATTCTTTTGCAATGACCTGTGAACGTCCAAGCCCAACTTTCCTCGAGATCACAAGGGGATCTGCGCAATTAGTGATCAGGACATTTACGAAATAAGACAAACTCCTCTAGAAGCATTCGGAAAAAGCATACGAAAAACCGAGGATCTTTGGAGCGATGGATGCGAGGAAACGATTTGAATGCCAGAAGTACAGTAACTGGCACAGTAAACTGTGATAAGAGGTCGTATACTCTCATTTTATTCTGTTTGCCGCGTACAGCGCTTTTTCACTGTCCCGGCCTCTGTACCTCTAGCATTCGACTCGTCTCCTCGCTTGCTTGAGGATTTCGTCTTCTTGACGAACGTCGTAGAATATGGTCGAGCATCTATACTTGCAATCCTGAGGATAGCCAAGCTGGTATCCTAGAGCGTTGTTATTGATAGCCGGAGAGATGTCAGGAGGATCATCCTCGCGTTGAGCCGCACCAAGCATCATTAGCCATTTGGACACAGCTCCCCCTACCTAACGGTTATCCTCGAAAAGAGGATCCTGAAACGGAAAAAACTGAGAAATAAACGCTTACTAAAAACAATCCGCCATCGTCTTCAGACTGCTCCTCAGTGAGAATCGGTCGGAATCCACTGCATTTGCATTCCACACATTTAGCAAAGAGGGCGAGGACTTGAAAGTTGTTGCAGTCGTCATCACGAACGCGCATCTATCGAAAAAGAACGATGAGTAAAACTCGTGAACACCACGAGAATACACTTCATCAACTCGTAACATTTCTGTTATTCGTTTAGAAAGATAGAGCGCATGTGGCGCACTGGTTAGAGGTGACCTGCGTCGCACTCGAGGTCACTGATTCGATCTCGCGCTTATGGCGCACCAAGCCATTCCATCCCCCGGGTAGGTATAGTACCAGACAGGTCTCAGACTTGTCTGGGAGGATAAGCAGCACGGACTCGGTTCAGCGGGAGGCCATCGCGAGTCTTTGTAAAGGCCAGATATGCATTCAATCAGCTCAAACGAAGTTAAAAATTGAAGTCGAATGCATGGCGCATCCCTCAGGGATTTATCAACGCCAAGAGCTTTATCCATTTCATCCTTTATTTGTAAAGATTGGTAATTTCCCGTTATCTGAGAACAAATGACGAAACGACTCCTTTCGCTGGACAAGAACTTTTCATACGAGTATTGATAACCATTCGAAAGCTCAAATCTCGGTACTGCGCTAGCAGTCGTTTTGAAAAAACCTTTTATAACGCTGAAGCATGACGAAAACATTTTCGCTTCACAAACGCATATTTCTTGCAGGACAGAACTCCTTACACAAATTATGAATAACCATTCGATAGCGTAAGTCTAGACGATTCCAACGCTGTGCTTATTTCCTGTAAAGACCGCTTCAATGCAGTGTATCAGTGGAAATAAGACTGCGTTTCACAGAGGTGGCGCATCTGTTTGTCGGCTAGTGTGTGGGCTAGGTCTGCTCGCTATGGATCCCGCCCAGCGATCGATCGACCGCGTTGGCGCGACTCACATGTGGAGTGCAATTTTTGCTATTTAATTGAGGTTTTTTCTTCGCTTTCAAAGAAACTCCAGATAAAATATATGCCCCTGATACTACGAGATTTGCTCTACACGCTCATATGCTTTTCGTGCTTCCACCTATGCGAAATCAAAAGTGCGCGGTCGTTGTTAAACTAATTTTATTCTGAGTGTTGGAGCGTCATAAAAATGGCTTTCGAAAAAATGAGCACGAAGCGCAGTAGCCAGAGATTTAAGCTTTCGAATAATTAATGGAAAAAAATTGTTATGAAAAGATCTCGTTCACCAAAATGTCGTTTTTCAGTTTTCACTGCCTATCAGAAAAGTACCGAAAGATCTATCGATATCGAGTGAAGACGAGATTTAAGGAGTGCATCGATCTACAGAAGATATCTGGAGAAGAGCATGACGTCGAAACGCTGGCCGAGTAAAGGCTTCAAGAGCAACGTCGTGTAAGTTCAATCATGCAGAAACTATTGTCGTTTTTGACGAGATTAATAAAAATCGATTTGTAAGGCACTATTATCTACCACCAAAGATTATTTCAATAGAAACCCACAAGATCAAACGAGATCCTAACTTAAGCAGTGATTCTGTGTTAACACTTTCGGTACTGCAGGGTCACGGCACTAGTCGCGCCGCGTCGCGTGCGGCGAGCAGTCAGTCCATAGTAGCAAATGCTTAGTGATGCCGGCCATCGGAAAGAATGTTGATGGTTCTATCCCTACCAGAACGCTCCACATTTGTTCAACAATCTATTTCGTAACAAAAGTGGTGAAGTATCAACATCTAAGCGCCTGTTTTTGTTACAATAATTAGTATATAGAAGAACCTTCAATACCAATCGACACCAATAAGTCTGTTGTGCAGCGTTGTAGTAGAGATCGAACCAAGAAGTGTCTTCTCGATCGCCGGAATCACCAACCACTCGGCACAGCGTACTTCCCGCCGCCGCGTGAGGCTAGCGCCCTGCCCCGTCGTACCCAACGTGTTAGCCAGAACAGTGTCGAATACTCTGACACCAGATGGCCCGACTTCACTGGTAGTGCAACCTCCAGCATAGTTTTCATTCGTCTCTCTCTCGCGCAAATATCGCCCGTCTGTTTCGAGCATGGTGACGTACGCGAGGCCCATTCGGTGATTCCTAACTCGTTACCATCTGCGGATGCAGATTCTTGACGTTGGCCACAAACACGTCCGCCCATCTCCTGGGTCGTCTTCCAGGGTCAGGAGGGCGCTAGCCTTCTCTTGGAGGACTGCAGCATATGAAACTGCGCTGGTCTAGTTGTTCTGTTCCCTGGAGTCCCGAGGTCAGCCTCGCCGGGGCTTCCCCAGGTCGTCATCACAATGGAGCAGCGGCCGCCCTTTGTGGACCATAGGGAGATTACCACCTTGCGATTAGTAGCCATTAAGACGGCAGTCCTCCCTGGTTCCGTTCAGTCTTAGCTGTGCTTTCCCGGCGGAAACGTCGGATCCTTCTCAGCTTGGATGGTCCTTCTGGGAGGCTGAACCCCGCTGCGATTCGCAGTTCGCATCCAGGAACACCTCCCAGCCACGATGAGGTGGTCAACCCTTAAGAAGAGTGGTTGCGAAGCGCTGGCCTGGTGGCGCAGTGGTAGCACGCGCCTTAGTAAGGGAGGAAGGAGAGTTCAGCTCCCGGCTGAGGTCGAATCCTTGCGTACCAGTCAGTCTTTCTAAATGATACTTCGATATCATACTACTGCTAGAAAGCAGTAAATAAATGAGATAGAGGCAACAAGAATGAAAGGACAAAGCTTTTGGTGTTGTCCAATTCCTAAAGGATTGCGTCAACCAGGCCCGTAGGGATATTTGGCTTGGTCAGACATGAGCGCGGAATCGAACCATTGACCTTGTGTACAACGCAGACAACCTCCAACCACTGCGCCACATGCTCTATTACAGAGGCAATCTTCAACTCTCTAAATCTCTTCTCCAATTACAAAAAATTATTTCGGTAGAAACCTAGGGAATAAGAGGTGGTCCTGAAGCGAAACGAGGGTACGGTGACAACTCGAATAGAACTGAAGGACTCCTGGGCACGCGGTTGCGCAGTCGTTCTTTTAGCCGTAAATTAAAAAACGTGTTACGTAACTACGGAATCGTGACGGCGTGCATGTTGAAAAGAGGATCTCATTTTTTATTGTGAATATTTCTATTATTTCGTAATATTACTATCATTACTACATTTATGTCGGTTTTTTTGACAGATTTGTTCCATGTTCTGTGGTCAAAAAAGCAAATCCGCAAGCCAAGAGAAATTCGTACATGGTGCACCCATTTTTTTTCGCCGTAAATCAAAAAGCCATTGGTGTAACTGCGGACTCGTGACGGCATTATTTTTATAAAAAAAAAACTTTCCTTATTTTTCGAGAAATTCTTGTCATTTTGTGTTAGTGTTACATTTGATGAGCGCATGTGGCGCTGTGGTTAGAGGTGCTCTGCGTCCGCACGCACGAGGTCGGTGGTTCGATCTCGCGCTCATGGCTCACCAAGCCATCCATCCCTCCGGGATCGGTAAATTGGTACCAGGCAGGTCTGACTTGTCTGGGAGGATAAGCAGCACTGACTCGGTTCAGCGGGAGGCCACCGCGAGTCATTGTAAAGGCCAGATATGCGTTCGATCACCTCAAACGAAGTTAAAAATTGAAGTCGAATGCATGGCGCATCCCTCAGGGATTGGTCAACGCCGTGAGCTTTGTCCTTTGTCTTTGTTATATTTGATGTGTTATTTCCGTACTCTGTTTGGTGCTTCACCGTTTCATAGCCCAGGTGTTCGAGCCTATCTTTACGCTCGACCAGAGGTTTTCATAGAGAGTGCTAGTAGTCGTTCGAAAGATTAAGTCCCAAACTACCCCTATACCTGACCGGTTTTTTGTAAAAACCCCTTTATAACGCTGAAAAATTCAAAATAAAACTAATTTTCATATCGGTCGTGCAGGAATTTATTGCTTCAATGGAAGCTCGAAGAGCACATGAACGTGTAGGGAAAATCTTCCAGTATCAGAGTCAGACGTTTAGACCGGAGTTTCCCCTAAGATGGAGTTACAAATCCTTGATTGAACCCACCCAACTTAGGCGCATCGATCGATATTTGCGCTGGCCCCACCTGCCCCACCCAGCGGCCCGTGAATTGGCCAAAGAACGCATGCTCGTGCTTTGTGTGAATCAGTCTTCATCTCCCTGTCGCGCTGCAGAGGAGCGGATTCCTCAGCATAATACGCGCAGCTTTGGGATCGCTAAATTTCACGCTATCGCTTATTAGTAGTTTTAAAGAAAGAGCTTGGCTCGCGAGAAATAAACAGTAGTAAAACATTTCTTTTAAAAAAAATCTTCCAGCCCTAGAAAAGGGTTATCTGACGAAGCCGGCTACGTACAAGGCTGACTCGATGTTCAAGATTTCGAATGATCACTGACACTCCATGAGAGCTTTTGTTCAGCGTAGGGAATAGGCTTGAAAATCTGTGCTACCAAAAGGAAAAGTACCCAAATTTGTTCGCTACTCATGATGCCCGAATGGCGCGTAGAGAAGATGCTAGTGAAGCCCATTGATGTAGAGTGATGTGCAAAACTTTCCGTCAGGCACGACTAGAACTCGCACCTCACTCTTTCCGGAATGCGTGCTCTATCCGTCATACTAGATAGGTGCGCTGTAGAGTGGAAAGAGTGATATGCAAAATGGGCGTCAGTAGTGTAACGGATAGAGAACACATTGCCGGAAAAAAGTGAGGTGCGGGTTCTAGTCCCGCCTGACGCGAAAGTTTTGCACATCACACTGCATCAGTGGGTTTATATTTGAAACATCATACCACCACTAGAAGCGGTTGAATAAAAAGTATTTAGTTTGTTATTGAAGCGGCGCGCAAGTTTAATGGAGTTTGGGGTGATGACACGGTTGCAGAAGGAGTCGAGAAAGACGTTTGCAAATTTCAATGCTGGAGAGAGCAGTCTGAGAGATCAGTCGCGCTCGGACCGTCCACGGGAAGTTCCATTGATCTTGCGCGCCTCTTCACTAGCATCTCCCTCTACGCGCCATTCGTTCGTGCATGAGTAGCAAGCGAATTCGTTCCCTGGACAGTTCCATCCTTAAGCAAATATAGGCAAGTTCTATACCAGAATCTTTGCAAGAAAATTGCCAGTTGAACGATACCAAAATCATGCAGTTTTAATTCCTTCTGGGCAATAAATTTGGTGTTTATTGCTCTCGTGGCAAAACTTATGAATTGTTTTCTTTGCCATTTTCATCCATATATCTTTTATCTCAGTGGTTTTCCTATGAACTTTAAGGTGCTCATGCAATTTATGAAAAGATTCTGTTGCTGTAGTGGTGACGATGACACCGGAAGGCCCTACGAGCGCTTCGTTGACGAGTCACATGTCACTCCGGTCCGACGAGATCACCCACGTCAGAACGGGTACGGTTCCTTTAGCCTTTCGTCTTGTCCTCCCCAGAGGATCACCGTGGAAGAGCCTTAAATAGCCAGTTGTGATCTCTGTGTTTATACAGTGAATTTCAGCCGGGATGTAGATGAGACGGACAGTACGGATAGGCAGAGTGGTGGCCGAAAAACCGTCAAAACTCGAGAAGAACTAGAGGAAGAGGCGCTCAATAGGATACTCGAGAACACTCAGCATGTAAGTCCACGGGTTATCTGAGAATTTTTTTCGTGTTTTATGTCATGAGTGGTGTACATTTGTAAAGTTTATAAAGGTTTTCTTTATCTTAACGCTTTCGGGACCGTGAACTCAGCTCCTCTGCGTCTCTAATTCCGGCGTGAGAACGCATTGAATGTGTTATCGTACCATTTCAATTGTATTAATGTTTGTTTTTCTACTTCATGTTATATTTAGATATATTATGTTGTTATAAGTACGAAAATAACAGCAATAATACATCATATCTTCCGCTACGAGTGTTTTCTTGAGACCACAGCTCAAACTTCAATATGCCTGGCAATCATTTTTTGATCCACGCATGTCAGTGGTCTGTCAAAGAGGGCTGACTTATAGAGCCCGATACACGTGTTTCATCTTGCGATCTCGTCAGTCGGGCAGTTGCCCTTTCTCGTCTTTTGCCAATCCTCTCTGACTGCTCCAGTCCCCACACTAAGAGTTAGCGACGACGAACGCTTTACACTCTTTGTCCAATGAAAAACTCACCAAACACAGAAAGTTGTACACTCGAATGCTCGTGGCTAGTATATTCAATATATCATAACTTTCGTTCCGAGTGTTTTCTTAAGATCACAGCTCAAATTTCAATCTGCCTGATAATTATTTTGATCCACGCATGTCATTGGTATGTTATGTTATGTGGTAACGTGGGATATGATTTATTACCAGCCAAGAGCAATCGAGTGTACAACAACTTTTGTTCGGTGAGATTTTCACTGGACATAGAGTGTAAATTCTTCGTCGTCGCTAGCTCTTAGTGTGGGGAATGGAGCACCCATACAGGATTGGCAAAAAAGGTGACGGGGTAAATGCCCGACTGACAAGATCGCAAGATCGAAACATGTGTATCGGGCTTCGTAAGTCAGCCCTCTTTAACAGACCACTGACATGCGTGGCTCAAGAATAACATAATACACCTGCAATTATGCAATGCATTTCCACGGTGGGGTTGGAGATGAGGAGAGGGTGGGGCAGACCAACCAGCGTTGCTACGCTGCGGGTCAGAGATGCAGAGGAGGTGAGTCGACGGTCCCTAAAGGACTGAAATTAGACCTTAATGCCGCCAAGTTCATAGTAGTAGAGTTAAGTACTCAATTAGATGGGGTTTTGCTTATTTTAGATTTTTAGTAAAATCATTGTTATTACAATCATGATTTTGGTTTAAACGAGGCCGAGTAGGTAGCGCTCGGCGCAGCCCGACAGGGGGTTGACTCTCTCCGTTCCGTCACACCTCCACCCTTCCAACATTGCCGAAATCAAGAAGGCTACCCTGGGCGACGACCCAGTCTGACTATCCTGACAGTGCAAGGAGGCATATTCGACCAGTATTCTTTGACGTTCATCAAAGATAGCATATCCTATCCGCAAAATATCCTTAGTCAAGCGATGAAGCGAATGCTAGGAGTTCTGGGATCCGCACAGCCGAAAAAACTAATTGTTCGCGTCAAATTAAGTGTTTTCGCTTAAAATACGTCCCAATTCATGATCTACAAGAGTTTTCATTTTGCCACTCATATAGCGGCGTTTTGATGCTATAACTAAGTTTATGGATGCCGAACGATATGCAGGACTTGCAACCTCAGTCGGGGTTGAACCCGCGTTCAACCCATACCAGGGACGCATGCTACCATTACACCACCGAGGCTACCGCTCCAGTATCACTCCTTGTTCTCCTCCGCTATGGTGTGAAGCATGGGTTCAAATCCTGCTTGAGATTTAAATTTTCCCCATCAGTATTCTTGGATATGTCCAATATTCTAGATACTTCAACTTGTTGCTCGTTAATCTTTTTAATCCTTTATGGACCAGCGTCCATAGACAGGCGGCGTCGCGCCGTCGGTTGCGCGGCAGTCAGGCGCGCGCAGTCTGCATGTCTGTGTGTGCACGTCTGGCTGTCTGCCTGCTTCCCCACTAGACGCGACGCCGCCGTTATAGTAGTCGAATGAGATTTGACGTCCACGGTGAGCATCAAAAGGACTCTCATGGTCCGCAGAGGGTTAAAAGATTGGGGACCGCAGACTAACGGCACCGACCCCGCCAAAGGGTTAGCTGCAGCGTTGCAGTTTGGTGATATCGTACCATTTGTACTGTAAAGATTTCAGAATATTATTGACGTCTCCCATCTTGACGGAATGACGTTGAATACATCGGAATACTTGGCTCGTGCACAGCAATACCAGGAGGCCATCCGAGCGCACGATCACAATGTCAGTCGTGGCGGCAGCGATGTCTCGCGGATATCAAGTAGGTTGCTTTCTCTTATTATCGGAAAATAACTCAAATCTGGTAATACTGAGTGGTATGCAAAACTTTCGATGGGAGTCGAACCTGCGTTTAACTCATACCGGGACGCGTGTTAGCACAACACTGTCGAGGCAACCTCTCTGCTACTACTCTAACACGTGCTCTCGTTATGGGTGAAACCCGGATTCGACTCCCGCCTGAGGTCGGGAGTTATGCATATCACTCAGCATCGGTAGACTTATGGCTATCGCAGGTTCAATTCGGTCGTGAGGGCCAAATGAAAAACCAATCTCATTCGCTGGAGAGGAACTTCTCATGAGAGTGCTAGAAGCCATTCGAAAACTGAGACTTCAAGCCAGAGCCCCACGTCGCCGGTTTTCAAAATAGCCTTTTTTTACAATACTACAGGAGATGTTTTATCTGCTGCGTTGCAAAGAAACGGTCTTCTCACGGTATAAGCACAGCATTGAAATCAGCAACGATTACGTTATCGAGTGATTGTAAGTTCAAAGAAGGAACTCTGTCCGGCGATGAATTTGTGCATAAGACATAGTTTTGTGCGGATCCAACAGCGTTATAAAAGGGTGTCTCGAAAAACCGGTGACGTGAGGCTGTAGCCTGAAGCCCCAGCTTTCGATTGGTTACTAACACTCTTATTGAAAGTTGCTGTCGAGTAAATGAGGTCGGTTTTTCATTTGTCCCCTCATAATTGAATAGAATCCCATCGCATTATATTACTGATATCATAGCGGTAAATAAAAGATTCTTCACCTAAACTTTGTCACTTTATTTGATCCGTATCACAGGTTTTTATCATTGTGCGGATCCCATTACTTCTAGCACTCAAGTCATTTCCTCACGTTCAACGGTTGATTGAAGATTTGTATTCCTCTTGAACATGGTGGAATATTGCTTGAGCACATCTCCTTACAATGTCGAGGATAACCAGGCGTAGGTGCTCGTTGCTGGTTGCCGGAAAATGCTTAGGGAGAAGGGGAGGGGGGTTGAATCAAACTTGCGCCGAGAATCGCTAAACACTCTGCCGTTGGCTTCTGCATATATAATCATGTAGATTTACGAAAATATCTTCATTACGTCAGATTTAATCAAGTTAATCTGTTCAAATGTCTTGAAATTATACCGTTAAGCTACTGGGAAGCGGCTGTTGGAAGATAGCGGGAGTAAGGTCGTCGAATGGTTGTGCAAACCAGGGCCAACTCGAGAAGCGTACGCAGAAATTCAACAGCTTACTGCCGAGTGGGTCATCTGCTTTCTATTTGGATACTTTGTTTTTGCTTTACACTTGACTTTTGAGTATTAATGTTTTTATGTTTCTAATTCGCGAAAATTACTTGTTTTTCAAGGATACACGAAGCAATTGTCCAAGGAATAGTAGTGCAGCATAAAACGGACCTTGTTGTTTACATGGATCTATGAAGATGATTTCATGCTGCTCAGGTAATTGTACAATTTCTCTTTTGTGAACGTTTTGGAATGACTACTTGTGGCTGGACAAGACTGTTGAATCAAACAGCTGATGCTTCGACGGTTTCATTTTTTTTAGAGCTTGGAAAGATCAGGTTGTCTACGATATAGTTAGCCAAACACCTCCATTACTTCAAGAGGAAAATTTTGGAGTTTTTTCTGGTTAGGAGGGGACAAATGAAAAACCGATCTCATTCGCTGGAGAGGAACTTTTCATAGGAGAGTCAGTAACCACTCGAAAGCTAGGACTTGAGGCTGCAGCCCCGCGTCGCCGGTTTTCGAGAAAGCCTTTTGGTGACGGTACTATAGGATGAGATTTCTTGGCCTCAGACAGGCATCTCGCCAGGCAGAAACTCTTTGTTTGGACTATTAGTAATCATTCGATAGCGTAATCGAATTTGATTTTAGCGCTGTGCTTACATCCTGAAAAGATTTACCTGCTGCGTTGCAGAGAAATGGTCTTATCAGGATATAAGCACAGCATTGGCATCAGAAAGCACTACGTTGTCTTATAATTACTGATAGTTCAAAGAAAGAGCTCTGCCCGACGAGAAATATGCCATAGTTTTGTGTGGAGTTTACAGCATTATAAAAGGGTGTTTTGAAAAACTGGCGATGTGGAGCTGTAGCCAAAAATCTTAGTTTTCGAATTTTTACCAACATTCCTATGAAAAGTTTCTGTACAGCGAATGAGGTGCGTTTCTCATTTCTCCCTTCCCAATCTGAAAGAATCAAATTTTCTTTTCGTACGTTTTTTTTTTTGTTAACCCTTACGGGGCGACGTGTATCAGCTGAGGTACACGGATGTTTGAATGCCTTTCTCGCTGGGCAAAACTTTTCTCTTAATCACTTGGTACTATTCGAGAACTCAAATCTCTACGACTTCAGCAATATGTACGCTTTTTGAAAAAGCCCTTTTATCATGTTGTAGCTGAAAAGATAAAATGTTTCTCACTCAGTTAGCTTATCTACTCGGCTGGGGTTTGTATAAGTCTCTTTGCAAACTCGTACTAATTATTCGATAGCCCAAATCTGGAGGATTTTGATGCTGTAATTAGTTTTTTGAAAGGTCATCGCAGAACACTGTAGGAGCGAAAAGAAGATTACGTTTTGCACTCGAAGTTTTTATCCTACAGAAAGGTTGTATTTGCACGGAAAACATATGATCATGTAGAGAAAATTATGGATTATCAGAGTGACACAAAAACCTAGGGTTTTACTTTCCAAATGGAGGAAAACCCTATTTGAACAATGAAAAGCGCCTCCCCCCTTGCGTGTCATGCTGTTAAATTCGATCAACTGCCGTCAGTAGATTGTTAAATTAGTGGAGGTGTATGACTGACTGGATTGTTGATACTGATCTTTCCGGGTTTTAAAGGAGGTTAGATTGCCGGAACCTCAGCTGGCCGAATAAATTGTATCTTAGTTATGCTTACAAAGAAAAATATATGAATTTGACGAATGCTGATTTTAATATAGAGTCGATCTTGAAGTCTTCATACGGTTTTTTGAAGAATTTCGGTTCTTGTTAGAAATGCTCCAGCAAATTGACGTTTTTGAAAACTATGTGCTTTTTTTTGCTCAAGATAAATTTTTGGACTGCTTATAAATGTGAAAGATATTGAAGAAATATCGACCAAGTTCTTATGGACTTCTGTTCAAAAGGAGTACTGAGCTGAGGATTTCAATTTTTTTCTTTTGACTCTCCTTTCTTAATTCTTGGTCGTATACCTTGAGTGGGACTCCAAGTTCTTCTAGTGATCAATTATTTTGAAGCGCAGAGGTTTTGAAGTTGTTTATCTGGATTTTAAATGAGAAATTTCACCAGAGGAGAACAAGAAATGAAGGCTGTCATTTTTTTTTCACGAAAATGTCTTGTTGTGTTTCACGCTTCACCCCAAGCTTTGTATCCGAAGTTATATCGCCGGAGTAACTGATCTTGTCATCGAAGGAGATTTATTTCAAGCGAAATATCTCTCGAAAATAAAAATAATCAACGGGCTGTATCGTTGCCTAGGAATCGCTTGACAATCGTAATAGCGCATAATTATTCGCAGAGTATGCTATGAAATGGAATCCACTCAAGTTGACTTGCAGCAAGTAGAGTCCCATCCCTACCCTCTTTCTTCCTTCTGCTTTGATTTTTCCTGTGAGGCAAGCTAAGTTATTGACATAATCTTATTCTCTTATCTCTATATTTCTCTTATATTCTTATTAATCACTTAATTTCTCATATCTGTTTTCCAAGAAGGGATCGTCGCCAGTTTAACCGCTTGGGCATCGCGTGTATCAGTCTCGATGTATGCTTGATGCGTCGCGTCTCGTGTTACGGGAACTTAATATATAATCGACTCACGATTTAGCATTTTTACAGTACTCTACAAAGGGTTTATATTTATTAACAGCTTACAACGACAAGTAATTGGTTGTTCTGTTGTTCATTGGAAAGTGTTGGCGATGTTTCTGATAAAGGTATCTTCATTAAAATCTCTCAAGTCATATCTTACCATTTTCTGATGAATTATCTCCCTTCAGTGACAGTAAATGTCTTGTCTGAATGTCATTAGAAAATTGCATCATCGTGATCATGACGTACCCAATCTGCAGGATGACCGCACCGCGTGTCAGACGAAAAATCAGCGTGGTACCCAAGGGCTCAACTACATTTTCTCTAATGGTGGCCGCGCAACGTATATTTTGTACTTTCCTTCGTTAGAACAGCTCCATTGGCTCGAATTTTCCTATATTATCGTAATGTAAGGAGCGCATGTGGCGCAATGGTTAGAGGTGCTCTGCGTCGCAAACGAGGTCAATGGTTCGATCTTGCGCAAATGACTCACCAAGCCATCCATCCCTCCAGGGTCGGTAAATTAATACCAAACTGGTCTCAGGCTTGTGTGGGAGGATAAGCATCACCGTTTGGTACAGCGGGAGGCCACCGCGAGTCATTGTAAAGGCCAGATATGCATTCAATCATCTCAAACGAAGTTAAACATTGAAGACGAATGCGTGGCGCTTCCCTCAGGAATTGGTCGATGCCGAGAGTTTTATCCTTTATCCTTATCGTAATGTAGAACACTAATTTTGATAGCTGCCGCTTTGTAGAGCATTGTTGTGACCAAGGTATTTATTGATCATGAAATGTCGAGCGAAAAGCCAGGGCTTATTGCACAAAAAATTGAGGTAAATCAAGTTTGTACTAACCGTTCTGTTCTCCTCTCCCTGTCTTCTACTGGTATGTGGCAGAAAATGTACTTAAGCGTTAACTTTGCTCATGCGTAATCTATAAAATTTTCAGATTGGATATAACAATGGCCTAGGCTCTTTCATTTGATAAGGGTGAAAATGCTACACATACATCCTTCTTTGTCATTCTCATTGTGATATTACATCGTCCTCTTTCGTATCTCATTGCATATAGTATGTATTGTAGATATATTTGCTGGTAATTTACAAAAATATCTGTGAATCTGCTGTGTGCTCCGTGGAAATACGACTTTGACTTCAGGTCTTCTCTAATGTGTACTTGTATCTGGTTGATAGTGTGCCTTTGTGTGACACTTCTTCATTCAAATGCATGTCATATTCTCAGGTGATATCGGTTAGCTGTTAGAATCATTGTTTCCTATACTGTAGTGAAGTTCTTATCCATGGTTATATATATTTTGATGTCATTGTTGCATACTTTATAAATTCATCATGTTCTCAGTTTATTAGCATCCGTTCCCGGTAGATCTTTTTATTGCTCTCTCGGTTTTTTTTTCCCAAGATCTTTTTTTTTGTAGCAATGCGTATGTTTGAAAACTTGGATGCTTCAATGCGGGAAAAATTCTATATCACTGACAGTTGATTGATTAGGAAAGGTTTTTCTTTCCATGAAGTCCATGAAGGTTGCGTTAGAATTTTCTAAATCGCCTTCACTTGCCAAGTAGAACTGTTGATGCTGCAATGGTGGAACTCACTGGTATTGGGACTGCTGAACTCTTTTGTGGGCCTGCGAAGGAGAATGTCGGACTCCATTTCAGCTTAGGAGGCTTCGTTAGGTAACGGATCACTCGTTTTACATCATGGTTGCACATTATGAAAAGATTTTCCACCCCCGGTGATGTGGCAAGTGACATCTGTACATCTCACTTGTAATTAGATTCTATCAACAAACGTAGACTTTTCTGCATAGATGGTCGTTTTGAACTGACTTTGAAGATAATTTACTATGTTGTGGTTAGAGCTGTTTTGGTGAAGCGTTCCCTACTTTTTATGTGTTGTGTCCATAAAACAATAAATATTCTTATAGCAACAGAAAAATAGACATAATAGATACCAGTGAAAGTGAGATATGCCACGTCAATGAATAGCATTGAGATTCCAAATAGGACTAACAACGAATGAAAGGTGAGAAACAAAGCATAAATAAGTAGCTTGTGAGGTCAATGAGTAAGGCGTTAATCAACAATTTAGATCCTTAGGGGTTAGTCGCTATGCTGCATTACATATATATATATCGGACAGAGCTGGCCGAAGTTAGTGATTCTTTTAGTTCCATTTTCTCCTGACAAGGGCGGTGGTGAAATAAAAGATAGAGAATATTATAGTTTGTCAATAGCTAAACAAATAGATGTATCTGAATTTGGTGACTGCGAAACTTCTGCTGGTGATTTTCGGTGTTGCTAAGATTTTTGTGTCGTTAGTTTAGGAACAAAATGAAAAAAAAACTTGCAGTGAATAGCAAAAAGTTGAGCAGAGTTAAAATTAAGTACTATTAAACTCTGTAACGACGAACCAACCAGAGCGTGGTTGATCATCTCACTGAAATCAGTGCTGATTTAGCAAATATCAATCAGTTTTGGAGGAGCGAACTGTTCTCTTGAGATCGTCGTGATAAATCTTTGGTTCACGAAATGAAAAAAGGTCCTAAAAAGAGCTTGAGAGGCTTGAAACAAGTCATGATACTTTTCCGTTTGGTAGCACAGTTTCTAAGTCTGTCCCACTCCTTGAATTTAGAACTTTTTATAGTGAATGTTAGTAATCATTCGCAAGCTTAAATCTCTGGATAATGCAGTATATGGTAGATTTCCTGAAAATACCCTTTTTTAATGCTGGAAAATCCAAAATCGAGTTGTGTTTTACATTGGCCGTACAATTCAACAATTACTTTACTGGAAGCACGAAAAGCACATGAAGGTGTAGAGGAAATCTTTTAGGATTGATGTCAGACGTTAGATCTAGATTTTCTTCCAAAGCGTTTTGAATTGAATAACAAAAATCGCATTCCATATAGGCGCCATCGATCGATAATCGCGGCAACCCCCTCCCCCACTCTGCAGCACGTGAATTGGCCAAAGAACACATTACCCGCGTATATGGTTCAACCTTATCTCCCCAGCTACATTACAGAGAACCGGTCTTTCCTGAAAATAAGTATAGCGTTGAAGTCGCTAAATTTTACGCTATCGAATGATTACTGATAGTCTAAAGAAAGAGCTCCGCATTGCGAGAAATGTGATACAGGAAAGTTTTCTTTCGCTGAAGAGTTGTAAATGGATTTTTTTCATGAAATGAGCACGTACAGCGCTAGCCAGAGATCTATGTTTCCGAATAATTACTAACACTCTTTTTGAAGAGTTCTTGTTCAGCAAAAGGGACGAAACTTATAAATCTGTGCTACCAAGCGAAAAGTACCCATGTCATTTTGAAAATCTTCTCAGAGGGCCGCACGTACGCGAGCGCATTCGCGTTCATGAAAGGGTTGAGGAGTGTGGGATGTTCAATTGCCGACAGTCGTATCTTTCAAATGATCGAAGCTGCCGCTCTTCTAACTAATGCGTAAGCTTTGTGGATTTGTGCTTTGACCTTCAAAATTGTAGAGTCGAGTCGTAATCGTTTTCACATCTCGTAGAACAACATAGTGAGAAGTACAGCGACGGGTGTAACGGAGAAGCTTGCGGCGTCTGCTGTCATCTCGTCCGTGTTGCAGTTGTCTGATTCGCATGCACACAATACTTCCTCATATTCGTTGTGCATCCATTTTCGAGAGCAACCTAGTTGAATCTGAAAATCAGTATTATACATTGTCCTTTATTCGATTGTTTAGAAAAACCTCATTCTGGAACTTCGATATATTCAGAGAGGCAGATTTTAGCCTGTCACGAGTTCGTGACATCAGCGGCTTATGTACGCTTCGGCTGTCTTTGTGAAAAGAACGCGATAATTTAACGTCGCTAGATCTTTAATGTACTGTCTCACCCCTTCCCTACCATGTAAGGTTTTGTGGCATGTGACTCTGAAAGGCTGGCGAAACCATCGAAAAGAACGTAAGCCACTGATATAATGAATCTCAAGAAGGCTAAGACCAGACTCTTTGAACATAGTCAGTAATATAGTTAGATAGCCTGTTAGGGAGATATGTAATGTGAAAAACTTTATTTCTTGCGGTATACATGGAGAATATCGCCTTCTTTTCTGAATTTATTTCCGCGTGATTATTTTTAGGTATGGTAAATCGAAAAATTGTAAATCGAACCAGTGAACTGTCCGTAACATTGATACACCCTTGCTTTTCGCTGACAGTTTGCACTGTGCTACTCCTTCCCATACCATAGCCGAGATGACGTTGAGAAGCGTAGGTACAGAAGTGTCCTATATTGTAATAAAATTCATGTAATCTGATCTATGACATTTCGCTTTCGCAAAAATGCGAAGCAAAGTGTTTCGTGAATCCAGCGAAGCAAAGAGCCACCAGCACTATTTTTTGAAATATGATATCACTCTAATGTTATTTCTGAATCTGTGCTTTTTTTTGAAAAATTTTCTTCAACGAAAATTCAACAAAAAGATCTTACGAACTGTCTTTATCCTTGATTAGAACTTCCGAAAGATTGATATTTCTCCTTTTGACTTCTGTGGCTCGTGTTTCTGCAATATCGCCTTCAGAGCTTAGACGACATATTATAATAGAGCATACAATTAGGTTGAGCAAAAAGTTTTGGGAAATTATTGAAAGCTCCATTTTTTGACATCTTTGTGCAGTTTTATGTTGATAGTTTGAATATTGCATTGCATTAACATTAATGATAAAACACGGCCAAGAAGACCAAGGACAAGTTTGAAGGGTTGGACGGTGTTCATTTTCTTGCGCACTTCACCTACAGTTCAGACGTTGTTTCATCCGATTGAAGCCTCCTTCGATCAATGTGACACTTTTTGAATGACAATAGACTTGAATCACTGGAGTTGGAAAAAAAAGGCAGGAGTATTTCGACTCAGAGGAGCTGGTATAGTACTTTGAGCAGATCCGGAATCCTCCAGAAGGATGGCAGAAAGTCGTGGACAAAGCTGATCCATACTTTGAAGAGTATGCTGTTTTTGTTGTTAATTTTTGTATAAAAACGAAACTTTCAAAAATTTCCCGGAACTTCTTACTTATTCATAAAACAATCGTTCGTATATGGCTTCGTATAGTACGCCGTTCAAGTTCTAATGAATACGAAATCGCTGAAACATATGCCACTGAAATTGAAAGGAGAATACCAACCTCACGCAAGTTTCAATAATAAAAGGACAGTTTGATATTTCTTGACGTTGTTGCCGAAGTTTGGCGAAAGTCGAACTGTGAATTAACAGAAAAAATATTATTGAAGTTTCACTACAATCGTTTCCCACACTCCTTTAAGGACCATGACAAATATTTTCCTTTTCACCGCACGACGTCAATCTCACTCAGGTACTGTAATGGCGGCGTCGCGTCTTGTGGGAAGGCAGGCGTACAGCCAGACATGCTTGGACAGATAGTCTCGTGGGAAAACGGCGGTGCGACGCCGCCTCCTATGAACGCTGGTCTTTGAAAGGATACGTAAACGGAGTACCAAGCCGTCTCCATAGAACGAGTTTTTTGGCTAAGTTTCCAAGTTACCATTTTTTGAGAGAACGCCTGTCACAGATTGTTATTGGCTAGATGGATCTTTACAGACAGCTCCCATATTCGAAAATAATAAATAGTCTGGAAATTTACCAGTCTCTGCTAATTGCACAGCTGTCGCCGCCAAAAAACTCACCTATAACATCTGTTTTGTTTACATGATGAGGTTACGGTAGCACCATCGTGTGAGTTCACTTCACAGTTAACGCAACTCCGATATGGTAAAAAACGAGTCGGCAGAGCTGAACAATTCAAACCCAATGATTTAGTTACAGTAATCAGATTTTAACGCATAATTCACCGTGTGCATTGGTTGCCAATGCATGCCTTGTTCAAAAGAATGGACTCTGTGCATCTATTTTAATGACATAATCTGATAAGGATATGACTTGTCTTGAGCCGTTAGGTTTAGTGCTATATAGGCGCCTGTTTCGTCCTACTGGGACTCATCAGTAGCACTCCCCTCGATTCGGCCGATCCCTTGATGCTAAATAAAACGCCAAAAAGTCGCCCTCAACTCCCGGTCACCACAGTGTCAGGTAACTCCATCATGTGACTTGCGGTGATTTCTACTCGGTGTCGATTCCTCTATAGAGAGGTATTTAGCTCAGGGGATTGGCTGAACCGAGGGAGGGTGGTACTGATGAGACCCAATAAGACGAAGCAGGTACATGTTTACCATTAGACCTAACTGCTCAAAAATATCATATCCTTATCAGATTGAATCGTTTTGAGCGGGTTTATAAAAATGCGGCGGATAGGAGAGGTATCATTTTAATGATTATTTCTTTCGCACGTTCATTTACAACGAGTGTTCTAGCTGCCAGTGATTACATATCCGGTCAAAAACCCAAACAGAGGTGCAGCAGATTCATTCTGCTAAACCATACACTTAATAACGAAAGCACTTTTTCGAACAAATTTCTGATGCAGATCGCGCGCGCAAGGATTTCGGCGTACTTCTGAACGGTCGCAAGAAAAAATTGGGCATAACATATTTATCAGTCGAAGGTCGCAATCTATGAATTGGTGAAAGTATTGAGACATTCTGAATATGAATCGCATAGTTTTCCGTAAAGCAAGAATGAACAGTGTAACACAAAAATTGTTTCAAGATCTGATTCATATGATTTGTTTGCTGTGGAACATCTTGCGCAGAAACAACAACTTTTCGTCCTTTTTAGTGTACATGTTCTTTTTCTATACATCTCTTGAGGCACTCTAAGAAATGCTATGTGGTTTTTTGAGAATCTTCCTTAATCTTTCTCAACACTTCTTTCACATATGTCTGCGCATCTCAGTAATTCTTGCATTCATTTTGTTTCCCATGTCCATCATCCACATGGATTTCCATGTTTTTGCAACTAAATTCGGCAACTTTATGAGGATTTTCGTTTTCATTATAAGAGGCTCGATCAGCCTCAAGTGAAGTCGAACCATCAGCGTATTCGTGATGATCGCCGCCCCTGTCTTACTATGAAGTTGTTTCCTCGTTAAGCTTAGACAATACAAAATTATAAAAGATGACATAGTAACTTTTATTGAGGTAATATGATAATCAAAAAGATGACAAACCTGAGTGCTAAAGATCGTGATCTTAGTGAACTGTCCTCTGGTCAATTGCAATATAGGATATCGCCCTAGTGGCTTAATGAACCCGTTGCACATATTCGTATTGCAAATGCAGTGCTTATGAGGTTTTCCAGCTCCTCTGAATAGAAAATACTAATAAACTAATGAAATAGCTTTCAAAGTATCAAACGGATGTATATGAAAACAAGCTTCTAACCGTGAAATCGTTACACAGAGTTTATTTCTGTAGTAAAGAAGCTCCGGTCCCTCATAGAAAAATGGAAGAGATGGGGGTCCGAAACCACATCCTGATGCTCCTGTTGTAGTGTCTTCGTGGCACCTAGTGAAAGATAACAGTTACCACTAAATTCTTATAATCTCTGACTTATTCTAGCTCAAAGGGCAGAAAAACTACTTTAGCAAGTGATCGCGAGTAACAATTCAGTAAATCAACCTCAAAACCAAATGGTAAAGCTGCGATACATCAGCGAATTGCGGGAGTTATTATTAATATTCAAAGATTTAGAGAAGTTAAATGAACCTCCATTGATTAAAAAAGTACTAATGGGTTGTCACAAGCTAATAAAAGTGGGCTTGGATTACTATTTTACGCTTCGTTCCTCCAATGGAAAAAAAGTCTGGGCCTTTCTTACCACTCAATGAATTGGTGAATGCAAAGTAGTTTGAGCAACTCTTCCGTTGATTGCTCTTCAATTTTTTCCCGATCACTACATTTTGAATCCCTCTTCGTGTTTTTTATTTATATAAATCACTCATGATCAAGCCTTTGGCGACTATGTATTGTGATTTCGGAACGGCGGACCCTTTATTGTTAGCCTTTTTGAAGCCATTATAAAGCCTTGCAAGACTTTTTTCAAGCAGTTCCCCCATTTTTGAACCGATCAAGGGAACAACGAGCTCAGGAAAGTAGTTCGCTGCCTCTTTTTTGATTATAGATTAGTAGATAATGGCTGTTTCAATGTGCATAACAGCATGACAGCCACACTGTTATTGGTCGGTCGCCAAAGGGTTAATAAGATATACACGGATTTTCTTCACGAGTGTGATAGCTCTGGCTTTTTGTCAGTAAAACCTTATTTTCATCGTTATAGTTGTGATAGTAACATCAATAATTTGGTAAAGCACTTTAATCACGGTTTCTTTTCGGTCTCTCAAGCAGTGTCGACATCTCGAGAGCCACCGGTTTTTCAGATTTTGAATAGAGAAATTGGCGAAGAAATATTGTTTACCGACTTCCACTGTTCGATGAATAAGGCACCCAATTTAGTGCACCTGGTATAAGGTAATAAAAAAAAGCTTTTTGAGAAATCCTGCTGTAGATAAACTCGTACAATGGGTATTCGTCGTAGTAAGAGCTTCTTACCAGACATTATAAAACAAGGATCTAAGAAAAGTTTACGGAGATAGAGCAAATGGAATCAACAGTTTGTTGTTTCAAAACACGAACCACTGTCCCTGACATTTGTGATCACAATTCGGATCCCGCTCGGTGCACATTCGACATGTCACATTTAGTCGAAGAACAGTTCGAATGAAGATATGATCATTGCAAAAAGGACCTGATATTAAGAAACTTTTACAAAGACATCAGAGGTATTTCTTTTCAAAGAAAAAGTAGCATAACTTTCTAAAATTTAATGATGCTCTCCCTCACAGGAGACTTTGGATAATTGCGAACCAACTTAACAGAGGCCAAATGGCAGAGTTTATTAGCCAGTTAACGCCATGTCGCATATCCTAACATATGCATGAATGCTACACACATCTATGAACGTTAAATTGTTTTTTTTTTTCGACTGCAGAGTATAACTCATAGTAAGAGTATATGAGACCAGTCAACTTGAAGAAGAATGATGGAAAATATTAATTGATACCGATCTAATAGATGAGAAGAAGGAAAAGAAAGTTTAGAAGAGATATATATGTCTTAGAAAGGATAAAGCATTTGACCTTCTCAAGGTTGTGATATGCACCCGGGTTCTTCTGGGTCGTAGAGACATGGTATACAAATCTGCTTCTGCAGTGACTCAGGGGAAGTTTACTACTGTACTAAATCATTTTTGAAGGGAAAAATAAAATGCAAACAAAAGATATTTATCCACCTAAATTTCGCCGCTGGTTCACTCTTATGTTCTCAACTAATCAAATCCTTCTTCCTTCGGGTACAGCAGTATGGTACCAAACTTACCTGAGAGGGTAAGACTCCCAACTTGTTACATCAGCAGGCGCATAACTTATACTGGAGGCGAAATATACCGTTTACCGTTTAATGATCTCTTCAACGTTAGAGAAGAAGTCGAATGAATGACGCATTTCTAGTGGACTTATCAGCGACGAATTTCTAGTTTTTTTCCTTCCACATTGAGTTTTTCCCAAGTTTTCTCGCTTATTTATTACATTAATATTTACCGACGAGTTTCATTAGTTTTCTCCAAGTAGGCTGTTTACATTCCCACCGAATTCACAACACAAGCCATTCTAATTGAATATGATACTTGAAGAAAGCGCTTGATAAAAAAGCATTGATTGTTGATGTCGCTCATATAGAAGATTGAAGAACTCACAAGACTGGTGCACCGTGTGCCAAGCAACTAATACAACTCATCTGACAAACGTATTTTTGAATTTAACCCCAAATAATTGAAGTATTCGATAGTGCACTTGATTTTTACAATGGCCTTCTTTGTGTAGATGGAAAACGTTTCATAACAAATCTGTGCAAATTAGCCTTGATGAGGCGTAGCAGTGTACTTTCATTGTCCTTTTTTCAATATCCTGTACATTTTATGAATTCAATTGCGGCAATTATCACCTGCATGCGATTGACTGTGTTTTGATATAAACAACTTTATTATGATAAAAAAAATGTTTTAAGGCTCCCAAGAGTGGTATGCGTTTTTTTCGGTGGTATCCGCATGTTTCATCACTGCCCTACGGCTCACCTTTACTACTATTAGAAATCGGCGCTGGATTTGTGTCAGTCTAACTATGAAGAATCGCTTGATGTTGCGGCCTATGTGACTGATTGTCGGTGGCTTATGGCTGTTATGGAGACATATATAATATTACCTTACGATATCGGTGAGCGATTTCAGGTCTACAAGAGGATTTTCGAAATAGGGCCCCCCTATGTCTGCTGCTGAAGCATTGCTAAAGAAATGCGTCGCAAAAAATCAAGTAAACTATAAAGCAAAGGGTGCCATGTCTATCTGAATAAGAATGGCTGACTTTCTAATAGTTGCACATTTTGTGAGATAGTGATCCCCTCTAAGATCCTAGAAGCTTGCAAAAGTAGGTAGAATGGATTGAGGAAGTGATGAGGTGATGAATGAGATAGTTTTTCTTTCTAGTACGATTAACGGATAAAGTCCTCGGCATTTACCAAGTCCCAAAATGTGAACGCATTTAGCATATCAAAGCTAATAAGTTGATAGAATACATATATCTCCCGTTTAATTGCTCGCAGTGGCTTACCGATCTATCAAATAGTGTTTTCAACCTACAAGTCAAGTGTGTTACAAATTTACTGACCCTGAGGAGATGGAAGGATAAGTGGGTGTAGAGTGCTACGGGCCAGTGATCGATCCAATATGTGTTCAGACCACCCTCAATCACTGCGTTCCGCGAGTCTTTGTGGTATAAAATTGGATAGTTTTCTCTACAATGGCTCAACACGAAATATTTCCTTCAAGCTTCATTAGTGCTTCAGATCTACATTGGAGAAGTGTAAATAAGCGATCTCAAATACCTGCTACCAGGTTTCTTTCAAAAATTGTGAGATTTAGTAGAAGCTGGAAGCATCGTTATTAATCTGACCAACTATTAGCGTGTTTTCGATTTTGTTTAGGAATTACATTATGATAATGACTACCGCACAAAACGACTTTTATAAAAAAAAATGTTAAAAAAGAAAGCTCTTTGTGATCATGTTGGGTTTTGATTGCAAGCATTCGTGAGGTTTCAATGGAAGCCAGTAATATTTAATAAGTGGTAGGAACCTAGTAGCATCTGCAGTTTTTAAAAAAGGTACAAAACTCTTGTCAAATTGTTCTCTTCAAGGGTGACTCAGAAAAGAAGAAAAAAAGCACCAACCGTGACAGACACACAGCACATGATCGGAAAAAATGCTCATATTCACATCCTGGCAGAGTTCGCGGAGACTTTCGAAGGCAACCTAAAAGTTGAAAGGGATGAATAATTGATTAAATTTTCGTTCTACTAGTTAGCTTTCTATGATTAATTGCCGTCGAACTTCAATAACAAATCGCTTCAGTCTGAGTGGATGGATTTTGTGGGTGTCATATCGCGATATACCTCAATGCTTTATTTCATGTCTGACTGTCCCCACCTAAGAACGCCTTTGATAATTGCACTCCTTCATAGAGAGATTCAGTAGTTATTCCATGGACTCACTTGAATATATGAGATCTATGATGCGTGAATGAACGACCTAGCCCCAGAGTTGAGCAGGAGGAAACGAGCGGCTTGGGGAACGTTTTAAGAGCATCGAAGATGTAGTGAAGAGGACAAAGAACATCCGACTCCGTGCCCACCTTTTCGACTCGACAATTATCCCTGCCCTAACGTATGCAGCAGAAACCTGGTCGCTACGTAAGCAGGATGAAAGATCACTTGCCGTTATCGAACGCGCAGTCGAAAGGTCGATGCTAGGAGTATCTCGTATTTCGCAAATGAGACAAAGGATCCGAACTTCCGACCTACGTCAACGATCGAAAATCAGAGACGCCGTTCTACACGCCAGGATATCGAAAATAAGGTGGGCCGGACACGTGATGCGCTTCAACGACAACCGATGGACGAGAGCCGTTACCGACTGGATTCCTCGGGACGTCAAGCGCTCTAAAGGAAGACCACTGACCCGTTGGTCCGATTTCTTCACGAAAGCGATGGAAGAAAGATATGATGCTCAGCGAATTCCTAGAGCAAGGAGGACCCACTGGGCTACTCTTGCACGCGATAGGGAAAAATGGAAGAGTTGCTGGTACCCGCTCGAGTCACTCGACGATCAACGGGACGACAGGTGATACAGGTGATGATGCGTCGATTACGAAACTCTGGCGAAAGAAATTGTCCCGTGAAATTTAGGCCATAAGACTTTATTTTTTCTAAGCTTTGACAGATGTAGTAAATACCACTAGGATCTACGCATCTCTGCCTAAAAATAAAGCTCCGATGTGATTGCGTGATGGAAGCTTCTGATTTCATGGATTCCTTGGCGCATGTATCCTTCAATTATTTTGCGGCTAGGCTTGTCTTTCGACTCGAAAGCAGTCGATCGAGCAAAACTTCAACAGCAGAAAGCACTGGCGTGTCAGTAGTATCTGTTGGTTGTCTGTGCATGAAATCTAGCGTCGAAAATTCAAAAACTTCAAGTCGTTTTATTTCTCGAGAATTCAAGTTTGAAGTGAATTTGGATTTAGAAGTTGTAAGCTATTGTCACTCATGGCAAGGTCGTCAGATTCGTCGCTTACGTGTTAAATGAACCTTACATAAATTCCTTGTTTTTAGTAATGTACAATCATTTCTAAGCTCTTGCCCAACTTCAGTATTATTTTCCTACAAATAAACTCTCCTTCGTCTCTAAGCACTTGTTATTTTATTATTTTGAATGTAATACCTCCATTGTTCCCCATTATATCCGTTTCGATTATATGAGAACTACTTGAGTTTTACAGAAATCTTCGAAGTAAATATCGCTTAAACAATACATTGAACTAAGTTTTGAAGCTTAATCTAACTATAGAGAGAAATCCTTCATGAGTCCAATTCCTTTCATAGATTTGTTCCTCACAATATCCTCACACCTTCATGGATTGCCAGTTAACTAGCCGGTCCCTCATGTCTAGCCGGCTCACATTGAGCAAATCCTATTGTGACGAGTCACGGAAGTTCACGGAATGGTTAATGCACATTGTAATGCGCTGTTCAAGGGCAGCATATTAATTATCATAGCTTGTGTACAAACAAATGGCAGCTGTTCGACGAGGTGCTGATGGTGTGGTCTGACTCTTGGTTTGCCACTGACCAACAACTATAATTACAACAATTGCACTAATAAGTAGCTCACCTTTTGTTATGCGAAAAATTCCACGATCTTCGGTTGGTTTTTTCTCGATGAAGCACTGATTTGATGGACATGAACCCATCTGAAATAGCATAATAATGGGCATGATGATAATCACAGACGTGAAATAACTGATGAACAACATGTCATTTGCTTTAGCTTCAGCTGTCCGCCTTCCGGTCATGCTTCTAACAAGCTTCATTGCTCACGCACCGCACTTCCGACTTGGAAGTCATTATCGACCAGTCCGAAAATTTTATGACAACAACATCAAACACGTAAAGGTCAACGATAAGGGTTAAAATTTCCCATTAGTCTTGTTCGTTTTTCTATATTCTTTCTTTTTTCAAAACGTAAGCGTACTTCTAATGAGAGGAAACTAGATGATATCTTCAGCGATCCCAACGGCACTTTTACAGTTATCGTTATAGGTACATTATCAATTCCAGAATTTCGAGAGGGAGTTAAAAACTCGCTTGTAATAATGGCCAAGTTTCCTATTGCTTAGTGTAGAAAAGGGATTCTTAAAATTCCTAGAATCGTAGTACTCAGTGTAAAATCTCGAACAAAATAAATTAGCTAGCTTCAGCTCAAACCTTTAACCAAGCAGCGAAAATGATAGGTCAATTACAATGGCGGTTGAGAAAAGTGAAGTATGTGCACAAAATTGTGCAATTACAATTTGAAGCTTAGAGAATCGATTAGGATTTTGCTTTTTTCCGGAAAAACATGAAGTTTTGAGAGAAAATATCTTAGTACCACCGGGTAGTATCAGAAAGAAAATGAACAGACCTAAATAGTTTTCTCCTGTGAAGAAAAATTGGTTACGACAGGCGTTACAGCTGAATGATTTATCATACTCAAAGGGCTATCAAGGTGATATTTATTGGAGTTAAATAGATCTAAGACTAAATGATAAAAGTAAACACAACATGACGTCTTTCAAACTAATATTCATCTTTATCTAGATAATTAAACACCTAAATTTTGGTTCTTTTTTGCTGTTTTTAGAAGTTGACAAATGGCTTCTGTCAACAGTGGTTTGAATACGCCGTTGTACAGTTCTACTGGAGAAGGTTCTCCTGACAATATACCGCTTCCTCATCCTCTCTCCATTGGTTCGCATTTTTTAGCTCTTTCTATGATTTTCTTCATCATAGTTTAACGAAAAAATTTATGGTAGACTGCTTATGCGGTCTTTCGCACAGTCTAATGTTTTTAGTCATATCTGACTATTGTAAAGTGATGATAATAAGAACTTAAATGTACATGGCCACGGTTAGTAACTACCTGACATAGAGGGGTGTGCAAAAACGTTTGCGTTAGCTGGAATTCGAACCCACATTTCACTCTATCCGGGAGCGCGTGCTGAACCGTTGCACTACCGATGCCCGTTTTGACACCACTCTTTCCAGCTAAACACGTTATCTGTCAATAGCCAACCGTCAACGGTCTGGCGTGGGTCGCCGCTATCGACAACGGGCGTCGGTAGTGCAGCGGTTCAGCACGCGCTCCTGGATAGAGCGAAATGTGGGTTCGAATCCCAACTGACGCAAACGCTTTTGCATACCACTCTACATCATTGTGTATATCGAAACGACGGTCAAAAAGGATATTCAATTATTCATTAGGATTCAATTCTAACTACCTGACAGTTGCACGGTTCACTATGACAGGTACCGGAGCACGAATAGCAGTGCTGAGCTGAGCAATTGCCGATCAAGAGCATCAGCGACGAGTATAGTAACACCAGAAGCTTCATTACTACCCGCCCAACATCTGTAACTTATCCTTTTTGTCCATCTACTTCCTTTTATTATGTTATTGTGTAAATGAAACATTCAAAGATCACCACAGACGAGGAACGAAAGTGAATGGAAAGCAAGAGAAGTAGATCTATACGGTATACTTTGATAAAGAGGGCAAAAGAAAACCATTTCCTCTTAGAAGTTGTGCATTCCTTCCCATTCGCACCATCCTGTAGGTAGTAGATTCCATACCTGGCCTACATAAAATGAAGTGGAGCTTATCGATGTACCAGTAGGGCCTTTATATTCTTACGGATGAGTTTACTAGCAACTCACATGGACTAGGTTTGTCTAGGGGTGAAAACGAGCCATCGGCCATGAGTCTGCAGCAGTAAAAACTACACCATAGCACCTTTTATTATGCAATATGCCTCCATCACTATCTGGGATCTCAAAGTGATAAAAAATGTTTTCATGGTACTTATTTATAGCCCACAATGAGTGCTTATTCACAGCAATATCAATCAGATTACGGGAACTTGGGAATATTCCTAATATTTTTCTTGAGCTAAGCATGTGGTCTGTTAAGGGCACTTATACAGTGCAATACACGTATCTCGACCATGATAGCCTCGTTAATTCTACAGTGCCTTTCGTCTTAGCCAATCCTCTTGAGCGGAACTCGACTTCTTTACAGTTTGGCTCAAAATTCAGAATTTGTAAATGTTATTAAAAAAAAACTCAGCTATGATACGACGCCTCCAAGGGCTCTGTGTGTCTGCATAACCGAATTTCTGCCGCAGCTCGGAACAGTATCAGGAAAACAAAGGGATTATACTCTTCTCTTTCCCTCCCCTTCCATTTTGTCATCGCATAATTATCAGGCTTTTGATAATTGAGCGTGGTGTTAAGAAAGCACTTAGAAGAAACTGGAATATTTTTAGTAACACGAAAATATAGATTAGAGAAGATCATCCTGATTTGAGTTGCTAGGTTATTCTGCATAATAAAAAAAGTAGAAATCTTCTTCGACTATAGAGGCCGGTCAAGTCCGTGACAAAGATGGAGGAGAGATTTTCTTTCAAAAAATTTTCATTTGGCGCCGAGTTTCTGAAGTTCTATGCTTCTGCACTCTCTCTCTTCTGAAGGTACTTCTCAGTAAAGATAAAGCGGAGCAATGTTTTGTATCTAAGTGAGGGATGACAGACCGTATGATAGCGAGAGTGTATATTCTTAACACACTGGCGCTCACGTAGACCCTATGGCGTAAATACGTACGATAATTATGGCCTTTGAAAACGATTTCATAAGCCTAATACTCTTTTTTAAGCACTTTGCCCATTAAATTGAAGTAAAACAGCGATCTTAATTAATCAGGTCGGCATGAAATAAGTGACTGGTACTCACTGAAGATATACTGGTTTCAGTGGGGCAGCCAGACACGATTTGATTGGGTGGTCGCTATTGTGTTAAATCATCCAATAATAATGGAGTAGTCGTCAAGGAGCAAATAATTACTATGCAATGAATTGATTTGTGTCTGCTCTGAAAATGTCTTATTACCCTAGAGGAATATTGGATAGCCCTTTATAACAAGGCGCCAAAACTGAACCATGTCAAGCGTTACCGATATCTGTTTCGCATAAAGTTCCCATTACCCTGCGCTGCAGATGCTTGAAAGGAAGTGGTCTTGAAAGTTCTGTGGCAGTTATTTCACTCTCATCTAACATCCTGAGCGTCAACAAGAGCGCAACTGCCTCCATGAACGCTTGTGCAGCTCAGAAAATTGTGTAATCTGTGGGAAAAAGGAGATTTGCAGGAGTTCGGACACAATATATTCAATATTATAACGAGATGTATACATTGGCGAAACGAGTAGACCATCTTGTGTTCACATAAGAGGACATCTAGACGGTAAATCTAATGTTTAACAAAATATTCCTTCATTTACACATGGGGCACGAAAGCACAACGGTGATGATTTCTAAGTGACCGTCACAATCTTGATGCATAGTCAAAGACGACATCAACGCACTCTCTCTCTCTCTCTCTCTAAAATCTCTTGAAGCATTTCGAATAAACGCTCATGTTGCGAATGAACACAAGGAAGAACGTGTCATTATCACACGAGACAAGGCGACTTTTTCCCCATTTGAACTTTCGAGCTGACCTAGGCGGTATGTAAGGCAGTGATAAATCCATGGAATCACGCATATAGTTCAATGCAGCATAGGTTGAGTTTTGGAGAAGGCGAAATCGCCGATCCTTCAGCCATCGACCTATTATTTTTGCTACTGCTACCAATAATACTATTATCATCCTCGCGCCGGCTAAGCAAGATAGCTCTTATGATTTACATATACTAATTATCAAAGTCCAAGGAATTCAGCCTCTTGAATCAGAAGAACAATACTCTTCCCGTATTGATCAGTACCTGAGGAATGCTCCCTGAGCCGACTTGGTCTACATCGTATAATTTTATTTTTTAATGCACAATTAGTCTTTGGAATGACTCGCGATGACCCATCAGTATATCAAATTAGTGATGTTATCCAAGTGTGGTACTAATTCGCCAAATCCAAAGGAACGGAAGGCTGGTGAGCCTTAGGCGCGTGATTGAACCAGCTATCAAGTGTGAGTAGGTTATCTCCAACAACTGCGCTACACGTGTTCACCGCAAGAAACAAAACGAAACATAAAAGAATTGAAAGTGATATATATGAGGATAATGTTAACATATCATCCTTTATTACGAGACCCATTCTCACATTTTTTGTGCAGATCCCAGCATTTCTTGTTTTCTATTTGTTACCTTCCATCTATCACCAACGAAGATCTTCGCGCCAAGTGTAAGTTGTGCTGTTTCTTGAGATTTTGGAATAATCCTATGCAAGTCGTCAAATACAGGTCGAATACACTTCTCGTGGAGCTCAGGGATATGTGTACTTGGGCATATCTATTTGAAATCTAAAAAACGAACTTTTCCAAGGAAAGTGTGAAAAAGGTTTCTCACCACGAATGGATAATGATTGGTGAGTCCTCAGTAAGGTCAAGCCAGCATCATACACGTGACAAACTGCATGATTATAATATATTAAAACAGTTTATCACGTACTGGGCAGGACGTTGACTCATGCGAGAAAAGGTAATACTAATTGTTTCCGGTCCAGTAAACTGCACCAGCCCCGCGTAAAATACTCAGTAGGAGTGATTCCGGTCTTTGTTAGGGCTTCTAAAAAGGTTTTAGTGCCCAACAAAGCCCCAAAATGAGAAAAACATTCCGAGGTAAATTGACATCCTGTTGACTTCTTTCGAACTAAAGGCACAACATCCATTGTTTGCCGTGTTTGTGGCACTGCTCCCACATAAGATATAACTACATGACTAAAAACAATCCGAACAAAATTCCTTTTGAACAGTAATGTCTATTTGTAACAGCTTTGGCATGAAATGTGGAATGAAAGTTTTTCTTCCAAGACTCAATGACGTCTCCTTGGTGTGGGTCCCGAGATTGAAGATAAAGCTTAAGCTTTGATGTGAAAAGTACACCGGACCTTATAAAGGATTCAACTTTTCAAGTAAAATGCAAGCCTTCACAAATCTAAAAATGTTTAGGTGCAAAATGGTCTGCCATTCGTTTTGTGCTTCGGGAACTATCAAAACATGTCGGACATCGTCGGAACAAACTTCGCTTCGTCAACATTGATCGATCACAGTGTATATGCTTCTTACACAAAAACACTTGGATTACAATATTTTCTGAGATTTATAGAGTTTCTTATCATCACATTGAGCAAACTGATGGGGCTGTGGAAGCGATATCGTTTTGCACAGCTTTCAATGGCTGCCTTTTCTGTTGTTGTCTTTCTCTCTATCAGTGACAATAGCAAAAACGATAAGAATAGAAGGCAAGAAACATCGAGACATGGCTAAGATTGTTGAGTCCTTTATTAACCAGAGCATCTAGTATTGGTGGAAACGGCTTGTATGGGACAGTTCAACAATTATGGAGCACCTGTATGCAAATCACCTGCATTTGCGATGGCGCTAATTCAAAGGAAAAGTCAAGCGAAGGGCCGAGAGCACTATTCAAGTTTCCGTACGAAACCATTGGCAGACTAAGCCATACAATCTTCTCCGTTCGTCATTTCTTCAAACGACCTGAGCCGACTCCATTAGCTTCGTCGAAACTTTTGCGGACCATCAACAGGTGCTTGTTTATCGATGAGTGCACTAAATATCCCATAAATAAAAATAAAACGCCCATCGTTCATCACTCCCTCACAGAGACGTTGTAAATTCTGCTAAAATCGTTGTTTTTCCTTCTCAAATCAACTTGTAGTACGTCACAGAGATGGATGGCCTGTGTAGCTGAGGGGCAGCAGCAGGGTGGATCAAGTGCCACATGTCTACTCCAAAGCACATAAATGCTACGTCACATGCGGAGATGATTTATAAATGCAGTTAAACAACCATTGCAGAGTATAATGAAAATTATGGGAGGTGAGAAGGCTTGAAGAGCTCGACAGCTATGAAAGTAAGTACATCCTGCAAAAGGGTAGTGTGTATAGTGATTGTCAATGATAACGGCAATTTGCCGATCCAACAGGAGATTACCTTCAAAGTAGGAAAAGCCTCGCGTGAGAACAGTCAAATTTCTCCAAAAAGTGAATTGTTGACAAAATCCTCTACAAATCTTTCAGTAATTACGTAGCCTCATATAGATTTCTTCGGAAAATTTTCTGAATCAGATAATAATTTACTACTCATGCGTCTTCACTCACACATAGACGTCCATATATTGAAGTATTGTAACTGGCAAATCACCAGTAGCACTTCTAATTCTTAACACTTTTCGAAAAATTGATAAGGTAATGTGGATGATGAAATCAGCTGGTCAGGCCCGTCGGCCGAAGAGACTACATTCATTCATAGAAAGTCATGTCTTGGGTTGCCCGATTGTCACTTTTGCACTACTGTATTTAATCAGCTTTTTATATTACAAATCGAGATATTACCAAAGGCCTATGGTTTGTTGGAGAATGTTCTTATAACTAAGACATTGAATACGGCCATAGCACCATACTTCCATATCTAAACGAAATGGCTTGCCGCAAAGTGATGTTTCGGTGGGCACCTCATGTAGTGACCACAACTGCGCTACATGCCTGATCATCTGCAAATGTCTTCTGCTGCACAGGCAGGACTTTCTCAAGTCAATCATCACTGTAAATGAGTCCTGAATCTACTACGAAAGGAAAGCACGCCTCACGCCTGCCGGTTACTTGGCGGCGAAGACCCGCAAGCTCAACCAAAATCAAAAAAAGCCATGCTTGGAAGTCTATGCTCGCAATTTTTCTGGACTGATAGAGCACGTTGTTTAGCGAACTGCTCGACAGCAAGCAGATAATCAATGCTAATGTCAAGGGACACAACTCCGGAAGCTGGCCTCAGCAGAGCGAGAGAAGCTTGAAGCGACAGTGTTGCCCTACTGCAGGATAACACTGTACCTCACGTAATGGAGTCGACTTACCTTATCATGGAAAAACTGTGTTAAACTACTTTACCACATCTATTATGTAGCTCTAATTTCGCTCCAATGGACTATCATTTTTTCTACACCGTAAAGCAGCATATGCTAGAGAAAAAAAAAATCAAAGACTAGCTCTAGCTCAAGTGTAAACTCCGACTTTTCTGACCTCCAGCCTCATTTTTTCTGGAAAGATTTAATCTTTGTTTGAGAAACGATTTCATACCAATGATCATTGTTGTGACCATATTACTAATTTTGATTGACTTTTTTTAAAAGAATAACAACTGAATTAGCAAAGGTGTCGAAAAAATGAATGAAATTATAGGACAATCCATACCATAGAAATTTATTGGTGCCTTCTAAGGAGGTAAATAATGCTTAAAAGTAAGTTCAAAACGATACACAAGCAAGTTGTCAATTAAATGTGCATGTGAAATTAAAGAGATTTCCTTCAAATAATCTTAAAGCGATCAAAAGGATACCACTTAGAAGAATGGGGAGCTATACGTAATAGCGTGTCTGGAGCACATAAATGCACTAGCAGCCCTCACATTATTCGAAACCGCTTTTTTTCTACAAAACGATCGTTCCATGAGAATTCTCTCAGCTGGGATCCATAGCCTCATCTTATGTTAAAATTCGTATTGAATGAGTACAAAAAATCGGTATGCTCTGTTTTTCTCCTGTTGTCATTGCGGAAAAGGACATCGATGACAATGACGTTTGAGATTTTAAGAATATAAAAAGCTATAAGTTATGAAGAAATTGAACACAATAATAATAACAATGAAAAACATGTCGCTTACACCTCGTTAGCACACATTCAGTCACATGACTGTCAAGGTAATATGACGTGGATCAAATTTGCGACGTTTTTGGTGATAGTAGCTTGTAAACTCGGAAATACACATGGATAGTGTAAAAACTTATCGAAATAGTTGTCTGCCTTCCAAGAAGGCCTTGTGCTGTCTCTTAAAAGGCTTCCTTAGGCTTCCATTCACGGGAGTAGTTGGTGATGGACGACATGGTGAGCCCGCGAAGAGGTCGGCGGCAATTGGACGAGACGGACGGTTATAATTAACGCATATGAAACAACGGCTTTTCATCATGTATTGAATCAGATCCTGTTTATAATGAAGAGATACGAAATGGTTCTTGATGCAAGCCTTATCAAAAGAGACTTCGTCGTGACAAATGACATAGCAATGATTGCCGCCGAATAGCTGTAGTGAACTGCTCTGAATAAGCTTCGGAGTGATCAATAAAAATCGAAGCTTAATTTGTATATGCCAACGTTCCATGGATTCTTCTCAATATCATCAATGAACTATATTACTTTATACATGATGCTAGAAAAATTAATCCTTTTTCCACATTTTCAGTCGGACAAATCACACTAACAATGTCTATTTGAGTCCACCGACAACTGCACATTCGAAATAATGGGTCTATCCAATCGCTTAACATTACCTATATGACCTGTCGCCCCGTCGACCGTCAAGTAACTCGAGCAGGCAGCCTACAACACTTCAAATTTCCCTGCGTCGTGCAGAAGTAGCCTGGTAGGTCCTCCTCGCTCTAGTGATTCGTTGAGAATCATATCCTTTTTAGGCTTTGGCTAGGAAATCGAATGACCCCCCCATCGATCGATAGTCTCATCGCTCTCAACATATACGTTAAAATTTACATTGTCAATAATGGAGGGCCCATCTAGTGTTTGAGGGGAAGGTTTGTATTAGGTCCTTGTAATGTCTTCCAAATTACCAATACCCTAAAAAGTCTGATATTCAGAATGTTAATAATGCAGATAGTCTGGGTAAGCGTGAAAAGATTGTAAGAGTCCCGCTTGTAATTTAGATTATACCGATAAATTGAAAATCCCACGTCTTCACGCGAAAGAATTAATTTCTGCGAATCAAAATGGTACAAAATTTTATCTCATGTCGATATTCTATAATGTTGAACAACTTGTCGTACGTGATCGGTGTCTCATGATGTCGAAATAGACATTACCTTGGAGTTTCCCTTAACAAAAAAGGCTGTCTACTCATGAAGGCTGTCTTCCTACTCGTGTCTACCAAATAGTAGACCTTTGTCGAAAACGATTGTCAGGTGGGCTACAATCTCGTCCAAACAGCAAATCAGAGCGAAGTGAACACTGTAGTGTCAGCTCATATAATTATTCATGATTTGTGAACAAAAAGCTTAATATTTACCCATTCAAACTCGATTATAGTTGCAACGACGAGAATGACTTCGAATTTTGAGTCCATTAAATTTATTATATATGATCTTTGAGGGACAGTAAGTAAGTGATTTTGTATAGAAGTAATGCACCGCTGTAGAAAGTAAACGCTAACGAATCTAATGAATTTTGGAAAAATAAAAGTAAAAAAACAACAAGACTCAATTACTACATTTCCGAGCTAAACTAGTCATTGATGGTAGACTTTTTTGTAACTTGAATTTCTAAAGAAGAACTCCGTATGACATTGTTTGCCTATCACAGTCGTAGACATGACAGAGATATATTTTTTTTGAGAGCTAAGACAGGTAACTGAACTACGTCGAGACATTCGAGTAGCTCATTGAGTGAAGGATTTTTGAGAAAATTAGCAGGTTCGACTCGAAAACACGCCATTTTCCTGCGTCTATGGTGTGTTGCAATTCAACCTATCATTAGTGGAAGAGAAGATTGTTGGTTACGATTGAATGACATAGAATCAATGTCGTAACGTCAAACACTCGCATCTTCGCCATCAGCGATCAACCTAAGCTACTGAAAGGAATACTGCTACGAATAAACTAAAGAAACCCTATTCCAAAAAATATCGATTCAAGCATTGTAGCAATGACACCATGGGCCGTTCCAGACTCCTGAATTATTCCCACTGAAAGCTTAATTATTGCCCACTAAGAAACATTCAGTGAAGAAAAAACATGGATACAACTCCGTTACATCAAGCTGGTGCAAATGATCGAAATGAAATTCGTCACGGATTATTCTCTAGGATAAAAATTGATGACGGGAAAGAAAAAAGGGAACAGCAGGTTGATAGAAAATGCTATCGTCATGTGAATTTCGCCGTATACAACTTGAAAAAAAGATAATAAAGCTTTAAATGTATATGAGAGATGACTACTTTCATGAAATATAATAAGTTCGCACGAGAATGTGGGTATGATGGAGAGCGCACCCTGCGAAGGTAATTCGAAGCCCGACTGAGTTATTTCAACCATAACATATTTTCGCGCCGGTGACTGGACATTAGATACATCAGCTGCCGACTGCTTGCAGGCTTTGAATGACTTCATTGTGGTAGAGAAGTGGCACTTAGAGAGTAAAAAACAATTGAAATTACCGATAAGAAAGTTGTTCATAGTTGACAGATTAACTGGAACCGTAGCCGAATATATCAGAGCACGATTATCTCCTCCAGTTTTCAAAACTCGTTTCCTAACTCCTTCTTAGAAGTAGAGTTTCTTGAAAGAAGTGTTACCTATATTCTCTAGTGGTTCCTGTATAACTATTAAGATTTATGAAAGAAGGTTATATTCAATTCTAGAACTAGCCGTAGACGACAAGACTATAAAGAGAAAAAAATTGCATTGAATAGTGAGAATGAGCGAAGTCCGAAATAATTTCCGCGACGTGAGCGTTGAAGAGACTTAGTATTGCATTATTGTTATTATTATTGTTATGATTGTAGTATTCTCATGATTGGAAGCTGAACATGGCCATCACAGCTGCGGGAATACAAAACACTGATTAAACTATCTACTTATGTTGACATAAGCATGAGGGTTGTGCGAAAGGTTAGTGATTGGTGATGCGAAACACAATGAAGTAAGGTTTTGGTTCAACTCCTCTCTCCCTTCCTCCTTCTCCTCCTTCTCAATACTTTGTTGAAGTCAATCAAAGAACGCCCTACGGAACGCCTCAGTCCAGGTTCCTTTGAGAGTGTAAGAAAATTTGTCCGACAAGCATTCAACGTTATTCATAAAGGAGACGAAATTCTCGAGCAGCGGTTGAGACAACACGCTAAATGTTCGATGACGTTTATGATGTATGCGAGGGAATGAATCGAGTGTTTGAACTGCTGAGACCCACACAGTAAAACGTGAAACGGGTCGTATAAAGTAAAAAAAATCTTGTGTCGACATCGACAACACAAGGAGATATTCGAATAAAATCAAATTGATGGAAGGGACATAAACATTTCCAAACTTGATTTAAATCTGATATGTTCCTTGCAGCGGAGTTTTTTCTATCTTCTAGAAGACGAGCTATCTTCTGAGTCCAATCATGTATAAATGAAGCGTGGTAGGTGTAATGTGGATTTACTGCAAAAGAAGGTAATCGATGATAGATATTGGATCATGGATAAACGAAGTGTGGGAGGTGCCATGTAGTGTCCTTCTTGTCCGAAGGAAGGTAAAAACACGTGAAGGCTTGAAAAAATGATATCCAAGAATCTTTTTATTGAAAGGCGAATAAAAAGAAAACTTATAGGATTAAGATAAATAGATGGCTGTGCAACTTTGCAGAAGAAAAAAAAAATTCGATATTCGATTGTAACTACCGCTTTCGAATTGCCACGACTGTGCAACGACGTTGTAGAACCAGCGTCGATTATCGCAGTTTTTTCTGTTTCCTTTTCTTTGGGTTTTTCCTAGTATTCGCTTTTGGGAACATTCATAATTGCGATAAGTTCAATAGTTGTAAATGTCGTGTAGAGATACCTAGGAGGGTCCCGGTCCGATTCTGCACAGCGCTACCAAACCCCTACACATTTTCGCCGTACCGAGAAACTGATACAAGTCTGCTCTGAGGAAATTTTCCCTTGATCTATGAAGGGTAGCCAGTACGTGTAAAGAATTGATGGCTCTAAGAAAGCTGAGCTAGGCTTTCATGGTGAGTTAATTTGAATAATATTCAATGACATTCATAAAGAAGAGAAAGCCTCAAAGTGGTGACAGAATCCAAGAGTAGATTTTGAGGTCTTCAGATTTGATGGATGTGAGACAATGAATCGAATAAAAGATGCACTTTGAACTGCACAATATGTGAAGTCGGTTCATAAGAATGAATGAAAAAGTCAACATATAGTTCAAACCATTCTGAAGCCTTTGTTAGTTATTGCTGAATAAAATACAGTTTCGTTTTCATTTTGGTTTGCCAATAAGACCGCAAGCAATTCATATCGCTTTCGAAGTGGTTTTTTCCAGGCCGTGGTTGGAAAGACGCCGATTATCGTTGCACTTTCATTTCTATATCGTTTTTGCTGGAAAAGAAAGCACACGCAATTCGTAAAGCGTTGGAACTACTGCCATCTCGCTGCCACTGATAGCAGCACACGTTGATCATCGCATTTTTCCTTCTTTTTTCTCTTGACATTTTTCCCCTAAACGTTGAACAAAAGCATCTCGTTGACTTTTTTCTGTCGATGAGTTTGTTTCTTAATGGTGATATTTCTCTCGTTGGTCAATGAATGAATGCCTTGAATTTCTAGAGTGTATTCCTGAGTTCATGAGTTTCTAGGAATTTCAAATAATTTACAAATAAAAATAAAATAAATTATACAGAGGGGTAGGGGTAGAATAGTCGCAGTGTTTCTAGTTGGATGTCGGACTGCTATTCTTCGACCAAGCTTAGGTCAACTAAATTTCCTAAGTTTGCGGATGTAGGGAAGACTGGCATAGGGACAACGCGACCCCTTCGACCGACAAGACCTAAGAACGCCCTACCATGGCTATGGCTATACCATGTACTCGACCAGGATCCAATAACATTTATGATGAGAGTCTTAGATCGCAAAGTGCTGACCGAAAGCGCAAATGCGAAAGGCCTTCATTGGATAAGATGACGAAATGAACTGAATGCGAAAATGTTGAAAACCCCGCAATATTTGTTGATTTGTCATTTATGATAAAGCGGTAACTTTACAATACGAACCAACTGATGACCAGTCGGTCACTATAACTGTCCTTCATTGAACTTCGGCAAAGAATACAAACATGGAAAACGAAAATGAAAAGTAAAAAAATGAACAAAACGTTGGTTAATTAATGTCTTATTGAGGACATTCAATTTCACTTCTCTGTTATTTCTGAAGGTGACTATAATCAGATGCAAGTTATAGCATAATTAGTCGGATGTAATTCATTCGTTTTTTTTTTTGTTCGAAAGGTTTCTGGATTAAGAAGGGGTTTATACGCTAATCCTCTCTGACTTCTGTTCGCTAGGTAATCCACAAAAAAAGGGATTCCAACACCGGAGGATATACTGCAAAGGATGAAATTTATCTTGAGCAGCAGAACATCAAGGCATATCCTGAACACCGAATCTCGTAAAAACAATTTCGTCCATCCGCCCGCCCGTTCGTTTTCGTTTCCACGCTTGGTGACCAAATGGGTTTGGGTAGCTCAGTATAAAAGTTGGGTAGCAGGTTGTGAGAAGCACAGTGCGCCGGCGATCTTAGATAAGTTACACAAATGCATCGGAGGATGAGTTTTCTGGACGTGACTCATTTCAAAAATAGGTAAATCTCCCTTGTATGTGATGTGATGGTTAGCGAAGGCGAAAACAATGGTGGAATGTGAATCACCTTCGACGGAACGCTCAGTAGGGCTGCACAATTCTCTTCCCTCTTAATGCCGCATAAAGTTCGATTTAGCCATTATGAAGTTTTGCAAGCGTCTGGCTTAGAGTTTTTGCGCTGTTCCTCAACGAAATGACGATGATTTTTGTGCTCAGATTCGAGAAAAGAAGACGGCGCGGTAAGATCAGAAGTGAATGTTATCAAATGACAATATCATCACAGGAAGGATTTTTAACAAGCATCTATGAAATTGTAAGAACGATGTGTACAAATGAAATTAGTGTAACTTCGATGCATACTATGCTATTAATACTGCTCCGTAGTTCCTTATCATCATTAACTTCATCTTTACCCATATTTCAAAATTGTTTCACCGATAATTTGCTATTATAGAATTAAATTCTCGCCATTGATCAACCTCAAGGAATGCGCCACACATTCGACTTCATTAAGCTTCGTTAGAGGTGATTGTATACATATCTGGCCTATACAATGACTCTAGATGGGCTGCAGATGTCACAAATCAGTGCTGCTATCCTCCCAAAGAAGTGTCGTAAACGGACGAACGGACTCGCCAACCTCGGAGATATGGACAGACTAATAGCCTTAGCACGGAATTGAACCATTTGCTATGCGTATGTCGCACAACACCTTCAACCACTGCGTCAGACTTATCACTAGGCTTAACTTTGCTATTGGTACTTTTTTGCCATTATATTTAACTTCATAGATGTAAGATCCTTTTCTGTAGGAGTAGTCAAAGCAAAAAAAAAAAACGCTCAAATGATACAGTAGATTCACAACGAAACATGTTGATCAGTGATTAGGCTATTAACAAGCGTTGATTGATGGGACTTTCGGAGTCCTCTAATATGAAGGTACGAAATACGTTCAAAGCTCCCATAAGTTTTGATATTAAGAAATACTTGTTCAGTCAAAGTTCGGTTATAGTGAGAGCTAAAGTCGGCAAGTTGGAAGAGTTGTAACGGAATCAAGTGACGATTATTGAGGCCATGAGACTTGTCACTGAAGCGAGTGCTAACTAGTCCTTAAAAAGATTGAGAGTGGGAGAGTCGAGACGGACAACCAGCAAACGGACATGCCAATGAACCGACGGATGGACAAACGGATGAACGGACAAACTGATAGATACATAGCTTTTATCACATCTAGAAAAAACTAAATCTCCTGTTTAGAATGCAGTTCACTTATACAGCTTTTCTTTTTTTTTGTAACTGACACAATACTTCACTTAATTTTCTTGAATTTTGGATTAACCAAAAGAGCTGGTATATGATAAGAATGGTATGGCCAGCTAAAGTTGAATCTACAGAAAACTGGTCTAAGCGAAAAAAAACGACATTTAAGCGAGACCTATTGAACTTGTCATTCTAAAGACTCTTTTAATCAGATTCAAAAGGTGTTGACGAGTTGAGGCACTCGTATGAATAGGCAAAAAAAAATTTGCAAGCAACTGTTTAGCAACAATTTCGCAGTTTAAACTTTTTACAGCCATAAGATGTGCTCAATGTCACATTTGTTTCTTCTAACTATTCATTAGGACTTTTTTCTCATGTGTTTTTCGTTATTAGATGTCTAACTCTGAAATTATAATCACGAATCAAAGCCCACAAAAAAATGTCACTAAATTAAACCAAAAGACTCTATCTTGCATAGCTTTTTGAAGTGAAAAAAATAAGTGAGATGGTGAATGTGAGAATTCTTCGAAATGATCGGTCATGCAGGATTACTTGTAGAGCAGATCAGCGCTTTTCTGATAGTAGATATGAGCGTATTGCCGCAATTAGCAGCACATTCATAAGATGGATAGGCACAGTAGTTTTGAAAGCAACAACGACTAAATCAAAATGACACTGATGAAGAAATTCGGATTGAATTTAGCTAAATACAAAAAGCTTCAAGGAGATCCGTTGTTTGCTGTCGAACATCGATTCGTTCTGTTGCAACTGCGATCGCCACTACCTTCCTGTCACAACTAACGACGATGACGACAGGTGTTTAGTGGAAAAGAGGCTAAAGAGGCGGAGGACAACGTCGGTTGAGATGCAAATGAGTTCCACTTCATCGAGTTCATGAGCGCAACATGCAGTTTTCCACTGAAGAAAAAGTCAAAGAAGGAAGCAGATGGTTATTCATTAGAAACTGAACACTTGAAAGCTTCGTGAAGCGAGCAAAAATCTGTCTGAACCATCAATTATGATGACTTATAACATGGTTATAGAAATTCTATATATCTTGTGCAATGACTGTAATTTCCAAAAAGAATTCTTTCTATTTAATAGCTTTTAGCATGATGTTAAGGTTTTACTCTATGATGTAGCGTGATGTGCAAAACCTTTGAGTCATCTGGGACTCGAATTCGCGCTTCACCCTATCCAGGGCGCGTGCTCTAACCCGTTGCACCACCTACTCTTGTTTTGCCACCACTTTTTCTATGACTATAAATTTCGTTGATGTAGGATTTCCTAAGACCTTGTGTTTTCTAATAAAGTAAAAAATATAGAACTGTAAAATCAGTATAAAGGAAAAGACAAGTGGATGAAAGAGCGTAAGATCGTGACTGATGATGCTCTGCCTTCCCATCTGTCAAACCACGATGTTTAGTGAAGAATCATCATCTCGGAGCCTTATAACTTGAGAACAAGTGCGACATTTCTACCAGGAAAACCACCTTTCATGAGGCATGCGTCTATTTTTTTTTGGAAAAAACACTCTGATCAAGATATTCACCTTACTGAAATCGGATGCTTCAAGAGATTACTAGCTCGCCCTGAAGTGCAACAGTGACGAATCAAGACCTATTCTAATGCACACCCGAATTACTCGTGAACATTGCAGGTGACAGAAGTGAAAAAACAAAATGAATTATTTATTTTTCAATTAACTTTTCTCAAACTGAAAGAAGTGGCATGGAAAATTGTCGAAGAAAGAGAAGTCACTTTTCACTCCGAATTATGGGTTGGTAATGAAATGAAAAGTTTCGTCAATGTGTAAAGTTGAGTGTATTAGTATGAGAGGAATTGCATCACTTTTGTTTTCGCTTGCTTTTTATTTACTTCTTTGCTCAGGAAATTCTCGAACAAGCAGAGGAATTTTACAAATGAAAAGATGACGCGGATGGTGGAACCATTTTTCTGTTCACTTGATTTCGCTAGTGAATGTGAGAGAGCTTTCGTGACATCCATTATATCTTCGACTTTGAAACAGTTTTTTTTCTAGAACAAGAAGCTTTATTGCTTTTATGTTTAGATGAATGCGATGTTAAAAAACGACGCTTCCGGAAATTTTGTAATCCGTACTAGATCAAAGGAAGGATTTTTTTGTCAAATTAGACATTACTAAGACTGAGCAGCGGTAAGCACTATTGTGTGAAATGTCATAAGGTGGCTCCTAATCACCGATATAATTTATAGGAAAACTGGACTAGGAAATGTTTTCTTAGAAACATTGGCACAGTACTCTCGCTGAAATCTCGTTAGTTGCTCCTGAAGAGATAGCAGTAAGAGCCTTATTTAGGAATAAAAGCTTACTGCATAACAAAAGTATTTATCAGATAAATATGAATGCATATGTATATATTCAGATGACTGGAGGCTGAGGGCGCAATGGATAAGAATGACCTTCATTATATGCATAGTCGCTGATTCGACTCCACCCCATGTCAACTAAGCCCTCTATCACTCTGAAATGATGAATGTGATACGGGGCATTTTTCAAGAAGATTTCCCTTTCAAAAAAAAAACTTAGGAAATATCGAGAGGATTGTTGCAGAATTTGGAAGAAACGATTCGAGCCTCATTTAAACAGCCGTGAATGTGTTGTCACGTGGTGGCCGATTTCATAAGCAAAGTCTCCTACGGACCTGATACCACAGAAAGTTGAATCGAAGAAGAACTGTGTGCTACAAGGTACATGAGATTGGGGCACAAAAGAAAGGGTTAAATCATGAACAAATGAGCACATAAATTTGGAACCATACTACCCCTTAAACATCTTTCTCTTTGGTGGTGCTCTATCAACTTTTTTCTACACCTTATGACTGCCTTTTGAGTCCTCCACATGTTGACACCAAATCGTTTGCCGATACTTTTTACTATGAGATGGTGTCCATTGAATTATTTGTTTCCAAGATTGTAACGATCCGAGAGCTATATTTCTCCTAGTCCAGTTTTCGGATAGTAATACAGAACATATTCTGACCTCCAGTGATGGAAGAAAGAGCAGCTGTGCGTCGTGTCGAGATATCTAAGTTCACATCATGAAGAAAATATTACCGAGTTATATATCTCCACGGATGGAAGGGAAGGAAAAAACCTATTCGAAAAACAAAATCAAGACCTTCGACGAATTACTATTGAAAGATCCTGTTGATGTAGAAGTCAATTCTTTCTAGCCCCGTCTATTAATGGTCTTCAGAAATTCTTATAAACATGCAATCTAATCATATTAAACGCAATCATTTGTAGCTATGATGCACTGAATGCATTTTGCCTTATCAAAGGAGCTGTGATGGCAACCAGGAGAGTTGAGCTCACAAACTTCTTCAGTCAGATCGTTTTTACAGATAGGCATTGCAGAAAGAGTAGCAAAGATCAGGGCATCAGTCTCAATTTCACTCTTGTTAATGTCTCTTCAAAAATCACGTTATCGGCGCATATAATACGAATCAAAGACTAGATCTGATAAAATTCCTAGTTTTTTTTTAACTTCACTAATTAGCGAGCAATTCTGGATTTGCATTAGAATTCGTGAAAATCACTGCTAGTCTTAGAAAAGATTGGAAATTTTCTTTGTCAGCTGAAACAAATGATCCAGTGAGTCAAGTGGACAGCGCGAAAGTTTCAGCAAAGTATAGCTTAATGGCAATAACGATCTACGTAAATTATTGAAAATCGAAAGAAAACTTGTATGCAGTAGAAAATGCAAAACAACACTGTCTGTACAATAAATCTGGAGAGAGTGGTTAGCCTTCAAACTCAGTGAATTCCTTTCAACTCGTACCCTATACTGAGGTATGAGCGCTACTATCATTCAGTGGAAATCTGCAGCGAAAGAGAAAATGAAAGCCTGGTGTTGATGGCATTTGCTCGAATAATCGACAAAAATACAGTTTTCGATTAGTAAAAAAGAAAAAAATTCATATTACTGGCTCGCTATTATGTACATCATCTTCATCACCTTGAACCTTCCTTGACTCAAGTAACTCAAACTGCCACCAGAAAAAGCTCAATTTCTCTCTCTGATTTGCCCTAGTGTTCAAGGGAGCTGTGCTTGCTCTAGTGTCACAGAAAACATTACACTTTTGCTGTGAGGTCACCGATTTTTACTGCTGTCGGTGAGAAGGTAGACAAGGCTACCTCGCTAGCGTTCTGGAGAGCTCCTTAGCTTGACTTTCAAATGGAATCATTATAATCCGTCTCAATATTAGTAATTTTGATGAGGCATTAAATCCCTGTATGCGAAATAATTCTTGACATCCAAAATACCGGCCACAATGAGGCAATAATCTAAGATAGGCACAAAGATCGCCTGTGCTATTGCAATTGAGCAAATTGTCAAGTATAGCAACAAGGCTTGTATTCGCCCTATTTATCAGTGGTCGGCGAGCTTAGGTCGAAGAACAGGTCTTCCCGTTCTCTTTCACTTTGTTGTTCGACACATAGAAACATCCACTTTGCGATGACGAGTTTAGAGAAGATTATTACTACAGAGTGTATTTTTGTTTCTAGATAATTGTTCCTTGCATTAGCATCCGTTCAGAAGTTTGGGAACGTTTCAAAGAGCCAATCTGTCTCTTAGCCGCTCAGCGATCAATCAAATTTCGCAGTATTTCTCTGGATCGAAAAATTCACTCAAAAATAGCTTTCAACGAAACATCTTTAGTTGACCAGAATTTTCAAGACAAGGCTTCAGTATAACATCACACGACAATACGCGGTACAATACGCGGTGTTCGCTTTCATCTGCGCAATTAGCGAGCGGTAAGGTAGATTTTGAGAATTCCCAAGTCGATCTCAAATGTTCTTGAGAAGGTTAGGAAATGTCTGACTAAGGAAAATGTTGTTCACCATTGATCTTTTTGTTTCTTGAGAAAGCAAGTTTCTTCAAGATATCTTCTATGATTAGTATAAACCACATCACTATAATTTGGCGAGGCCTAAAACATCTTAAGAATAATAAACTTAAAACTAGGAGTGATTGCTTAGAATTCTTAGGGTCAATCTTAAGATTTCTTTTTCACTTAAGACTATGGGAAAACCTGTAAAGCTTATAGAAGTCTTCGGTTGAAAAACTTTATGATATATTGAGAAAACAAGCACAGATAGAGCTAAATATTTCGCAGAAATATTTATGTCTCTCTTTATATAGCTATGTTGTGATATCGTGATTATATATCTAAAAATACTGAATGATATGCAAAACTTGAAACTTCAACTGAGAGTTGAACCCGCATTTCATCCATACCAAAGGTGTTACCATTGCATCTCTCAAAAACTTGCTCTGGCACTATACTTTCTGCCTTACAGCATTCTCAAACTTAGATTGAAACATCCTAGCACAGCTGAAAAAGCAGTGAAGTAGAAAATTTCTGTAAAGCAAATAAACAATTATATATGTATAAATATATATATATATATATATATAATATACATATATATATTTATACATCCAATAGCTGTCAGCTCAATTGCATTTGATGTCAATTTGTGCTCAACAAAGTAAACCGGTTGATGGCTGATTGCTGGGAGCTTCAATACCTTATATCGGAAAAAGAGTGTAGCAGAAGTAACAGCGATTTCTAGAGGATATGTTTTGCAAAAAATTACATATAGAGCTCGACATGGACAAAAATCATTCAAATATGATGGTCAACTCGATCAACTTGCAAAAGCTACAGGTATAGAAAAACTGTGTTTACTGTGAAAATCTTTGACATTATTCAATCTCAAAATTCCAATTAGAATTCCATGAATAAGAGTGTTAGTCTACATTCAAATGTCCAAGTTCCTACACGAGGTGATCTGTAAGCTGTCAAAAAAGATACTCTTTCCAATTTTTAAGAATACAAGACGTGAAGCGCATTCATTATAGATTTGCGCCTCTCCAATTAGATAATATTGTGTCTTCCTTCCTTGTAAGAAGCCGTTGCTAATACACTCATAATTTGCTCGGTAGTCGTCTTTATTTCGATGAAGGAAAAAAGTGCGAACGCTTTTCTTCAGTAAAGCTTGTCACTGCCGTTGTGTTTGTGGATATAAGCGTCTTTTTTGAACTAGTCTGTTTTGACATTGAAGATCCAAAAAATTCATTTGAAAAAATTTCTATCCGTATCCAGCACTATGAACACAGATGCACATCTAGCCAATTATTTTTCTCTTTTACTTTTGATGATGTGTAAACATACTTGAATCAGTGTGTGATAAAGTGCACGACTATAAAACATAAAACTAAATACAAACACTAATAAGTGAGAGAAGCAGAAAGCACAATGGTAGAGTTGTATTTCGATTATGATTGAAAGGCCTTTGGTATACAACTTGCCAGAATTCAACCGCGCTTTCCAAATTACCGTGTTCAAAAAATTAGTGCTAAACGCACCTGAGAAAATCTTCTCATTCTATCCAAAAAAATTGTTGAGTGCCCGTGATGAAGACGTCTCAGCACAGTTACCCTGGGATTCTAAGGAGAATCTCCTTACCAACTGAATGCTAAAATCCTCACACGGCAGCCGAGATCACAAGCAAATCGCAAGCCTTTCGTGGTTAATGAATCATTGAAATTAGAGCGAATAAAATAAGTGTTTAGATTTGAGCAACTATACGTCATATCTAGTCTCGTAAAAAAAACAATAAGTAAGACGATTGAGTTCTTATTGAGGTTGGTTTCACACCGTGTCTAACTCAATCGTACTTGTTAGGGTTGTCGTGCGCGAATCCCATTACGGAGGATGGTCGGTGTTTGGAGCAATTTCATTGCTGTTGAAGATGGCAATATAACAGCCGGATGGCACATGTCACAATGGGTAAATGGCAATTGCTATCCAACATCAAACCAGTTGTCCTTGCTTCCATTGCCTTTCTGATAATTGCCTTTTCCAAAGGTCCACTATTGGACAAAAAGTCCGATAGCAGTGGCCAGCATGAATGACGGAAGAAATTGTTTTCTCTAAGCTCTGAGCATTGGGCTGTGCATTCGACTTCAGCAAGCAACGTTAGAGGTGACTGAAAGCGTATATGGTCTATACAATGACTTGATCTAGACTAGACTACTGGGTACAAAGTCGGCACTATCGTCCTCTCAGACAAGCATGATTATCATTTTGCCAATCCCGGAAGAATGGAGGCTTGCGGAACCGGTCATGCGGAATCAAAAAAAAAACGACCTCTTTGTTCTTCACAGCGCCATTGACCACTGTGCTGCAGGCTTTCTAATTTTCTGTCGATCCTTTGCTTCAAGCCGAACTACAAGGGCATCTTATTATGCTGGTAGTTTTCCTGTCGAATTCTTTGTCTCACTTAGAGCACCACTGTTGCGCTTAGTTTATCCTTTTTTCATATCACTTTTCGTATTCGACCTAAAAAAGATTCTTAAAAAAACATAACGACCTTCTTGTAGGATTCTCTGGCTTCACCCACACAGTTAATATTTTTCTTTACAGATACAGTTATATGAAACCATTTGAAAGAGGGAAACTAAATGCCGGGTTCGAACTGGTGAGACGAGGCTGAGGCGCAGACGTCACTCAATTGCTGTTCTAATATACCTTAATGGACTGCGGCTTTGAGAGCAACATGTGCACTGTAGTGTAATGACGACAAAATTAGTGGATAGAATAAACAACAACCATCGCAGAAACCTACTCGACTGGAAATGCTGTACCATTTTCTCATTCTTATCTCAAAGCAAAAAATCTAGGAGTTTCCGCTGCTTTCGTTAAATTCTTAATTGAAAAGACCGATGACAGTTTGATAAACGGCTTCGTGATGGATGAGAATTTATTCCACAGTGAGATACAACCTATCCAAAAGGTAAAGCGAAATGCTCGTGAAAATTATAACAAGATTTTATTGCTACATCAACTGGATGCAGTGATCAATTGAACGATCTCGTAGCCTTTTGTTTCTTTTTTTTTGGGTAATCCTGTTTGAAATTCTTTGCATTATCGTTAACGATTTTTATTTCGGAGGCATATTTTACTGAAATGAGATATTTTAATGACTTTGCACAAAGAACTTTTGAAGATCTCAGAGTGCACTTGTTTTAAAATGGCTTTCTTACGACGGTGTGAGATTAAAATTTCGTTTCACACACTTCACACGTTATCACACGTATTCTATTTTTTAACTGAAAGTTTTTCTCCGATTCATAAAGATATTCAAGTTTTACGCGTTGGAATGTGAAAGGAACTCCGTAGTGCCACACTTTGAGGAGAAGATTTTTACTCTCATTTCATATTGTTCAATAAATCCACTAGTATGCCTATGCTTAGACCCTAAGCCTGTGCACAAAAAGTACATAAATTTGTAGAACAATTTTTACAAGTGTAAGAGTGATATGTTCTGTTAAAGTTTGCTTAGATCGAATTAAACCTAAAAAAAATTACACAAAATGCGCGCCGTACGTGATTACGCTACTCGTTCGATGATGCCGTCTCGAAAAGTAATGACTTCGAGCGTAAAAAGTAAATTTATTTTCACTGCCACACCACTCTGAAATGATCTCTCAAAAGGCTTAAAATATTGAAATCGTCAAGATCTAAGCTAACTAATAATTACTAAGATTTTAACAGAAAACCTCTGTCCAGCTTAAAATTCTCCGAAACGCGCTGACAGTGGAGCTGAACAATGTACTCGCTGCTACAACGTATTGAAAAGTCTATTTAAGAAATAAAATACAGAGTATAATTTCAGACATTTCTGATGCCAAATGCTTACTAAAACTCAGAGAGAGCAGGAAATGTGCTGTCTTCAAGGGATTTGAAATATTTACTGTTAAATGAATAAATCTTCCATGTTTAATGAACACAGGATTTGGGAGCAGGTTCTCTTGTAATTGCTGGAATTCCCTGTTTACTGTTGATAACTTTTTGGCAATATGATAATTGTGTGAAGACTTGTTTGATACGATGAGGCAACAAAGAGCCGTCATTATCATCACGTCAAGTTCAAACGAAGCTGCTTTGTCACATCACAGCGGCAACAACTACGTCATAGGGAAAAAACAAAATGATGAGAAGGGCGCAACGCGTCCATTCACTGAATTTTCACTTCAGAGCTTGCAGATTGCCAAGTTTACAACTGTCAACTTTTTCATGGAACCAGAGCTCAAGTCGAAAGCACTATGATGTCTATTTTTTTACATGACAGCTTTCTGACTTTGGCAAATAGGTATATAATGTAAGCCTATTTTAATGTTTATGTGATCATTTATGCTGCTGTGTCACTGAATTTCATCGAATAGTTTTCGAAAAATTCCAAAAACCCGCCGCAAGAATGGGAGCATTGTGATCAATAGTGGTTTTACACCGCAATTTATGTTGATTTTTGAGCCAAGAAAGGTTTTTCTTCACTCATGTAAACATGAAAGACTCATGAGTGGTGAATGTTTGAATATGCTACCTTAAATGCAGCTGAATTTTATGTTCCAGTGTTTTCTATTGGAATTTCCGAAGTGCTTGACTGAATCGGTTTCACACCATTCTGATCAGTCCAGGCTGCTACTCTACTATTACCACTTTATCGATGCGGTCGAATTTTCTTCACTGTGCGGATCCTAGTACTTTAGTAATCAATTCGTTTTCCGTCTTCTTCAAGAACGCCGTAGAACACTGGTTGAGCATGTCTACTTGCAATCCTGAGGCTAGCCTGTCTGTGGCGTATCATAGGTCGCTCGTTGTTGACTGCGGCAGAGTGTTATGGTTGGGGATCGGCCCGCACCGCGGCGGACATCACAACCACTCGGTCACGGCCTTTTTTTTTCAGGCTGTTAAGATGGCGGAACAGCCGAGACAATAACTAATAAGAAAAAGGTTGTGCGCTGATAACGTTCTGCTTGGAGACCACGAAAACGCGAAGTTCTTGATTAGCGCAGTGCACGTGGATTTTGAAGGCGCAAAATGTGATGAATGTGAAATACGATTGCTAAGAGAGCTGAGTGGTGAGCAAAGACACAGCCTCAGGCGAGAATCAAACTCGCGCTTCATCCTATCCGTGGACGTGTGCTCTACCACTGCACACCGAAACACATCTGCACCACCACTACTCTTCAACATCTCCATGTTAGCTATCAGCCACCAACCTTTGACAGAATTGTTTCGTTTTTTAGTTTTTGCTCACTGTTTTTGCTTTTTTGCTTTTTTACTCACCTTGTTTTTGTTCACTACTCAATTCTCTTAAGAATATATGAATGATCATAACACCGCGAAAAATGCACTAAAATATTAGAAGTTTCGAATATCAAATACAATTGCTTCAGAAAGATGTAAATTCGTGATAGCAAACTGTGTTACAGAAGTTATTCACGCTTATTGTCTTTGTTAAATGTGGCTGATATGTGAAATATGAACTAATTTGAGGTCTCTACGCCATTGCAGACGTATTTCGTAGAACTCCTGAAAGCAATTCGGAACGTTTGTGCGCATAAGCGCCAAACATCTGTAAGTATAGAGATAGGATTAGTAATACTTTTGCCACTATGGATAATCTTAAACTATCGTTATCCGAAAAGACATTACATGAGGGCACAAGAGTCATTTCGTCTATGAAAAGGCATCACTCATAATAGAAGCATTATTCTTTTTCACCTTTGTATTTCACGAAACTTTAACGAATGCAACAGTGGTGAATAAGTTCTTGAATTCAAACAAAACAATGAATAGTTCATTAAATTTGCAGTCTTTCAATTTTGGGCAGTCGGTCATAATTTACTGTGAGAACTTTCAGTTCTTTTATTCGACTCTATTCATCGCAGCCATCGATCAAAGAGGTATTGGAACTTTTGATGTGCCTGTTCTCCTGGTATTTAGATAGTACTCTTTTCTATGAATGCATTTAGACCAGATCGAGACAAATCTCCGTGTGCTCGGATAGCTGATTTGGAGCGCTCTCATGTGGATTGCAGAAAGCTTATGAAATGATTTAAATCATGAGTAGAATACGATAGAAATTTCTTAAGCCCTTCACGAGTCTGCTATGGCACCTCGAGCGCTTGATGTACGTTTCGGCTTCCTTGCAAGCCTCATCACTACCACGTACCATTCAGCTACTCTCCCTTTACTATAAGCAGTCGACGTCGTATTAGTTACATTCTGCGTAAGGTGAAAAGACCACCTTACAAAGTGCTCGCTTTGAATGACTCAATTCTTGTTAACGGTGCTGAGTAGAGGTCCGTGTTTTTATCTAAAATCCAATCAATTCTTTTTGTTTCAACACTCCCATTTCACTCCCTGAATGGTCACTTTTTAGGGAAATTGTAATCATTAATTCTTCACAGTGCGTACCTTCTTATAACGCTGTAATGTTCAAAATAAAATTGTGTTGCACATGCGCTGCGCAATTCAACTATTACTTCGCTGGAAGCACGAAAAGCACATGAACGTTCGAAGAAAACTTTTTGTATCAGAGTCATACGTTTGATGTGAAGTTTCTTTCGATGCAGCGAAAAAAACTCCTAATCAAATGACAAAAATCGCACTTTTTCAAAGAGCCAATCAGTCGATCGTGGCCGGCCGCCGGATCGAATCTTCGGCCACTAGGCCGCCCGACCGGGGATTAGCCTTTAAACAAGCAAGACAATGTGTGAAATTCGATTTTGTCTTTCCTGCTACACTGCAGAGAAATGCTCTTTTAACGAAATGATTACAGCGCTGGAATTTCTGAATCCTACGCTATCGAACATTACTAATATCCTGAAGAAAAAGCTTTGTCTTGCGAGAAAAATGAGTGTGTGAGTCACAAACGATTCCTTTTTGCAACAGCCTCTGAAAAGGTTTTTTTTTCCAGAAACCGGCCATGTGCCGCGCTAGCCGGAGTTTGAAGCTTTCGTATGATTACTAAACTCCTATAAAATGTTCTTACCTAGCGAATGGGGTCAAATATCTATTTGTCACTCTATAATGGACTAGCACCTTTTATTATACCGCTTTATTAGTAGTATTATGAGACAAAACTATAAACCTCTAATTCGAAGTATATGAGTTCACGTGGTGGTCCTGTGCGTCAACCGCATCGGAATTTGACTAGGATAAGTGGATTTTTTTGGTACTGTTGATGAACCAAATTCTAATGATTCTTCGGTTGACAAGTCAATTGAATTGGAACTCCAGGGCCACTCGGTAGCTGTCTTGCACTCTGTGTTGTGCGTTGTATGGGAGTCGTATCAGCACGGTTAGTGTATATAATTTATATAACAGACAATGAATATCCCGGCATAGCGAACAATGAATGCACGTGAAAGCACAATCTAAAAATATGAACCTTGCAATAATACACCGAAACAATATATATGCAATCATAACACAATTCTATGCGACGATAAAGTGACGAATGCGTGAATGGAGGATGTATGAGAGCTTTTGAGTGAAAACGGACCAGACCTTACGTGACGAGCACGCGGTGGGGAGGAGCCTTTGCGACAATAGACGATCAAACGGGCAGCGGTACGTCAGGGTCGATCAGGAAAAGGTACATAGGAGTCAGGAAGAACAACAAGCAAGGTGCATCGTGAAGTCAAAGAGCCACAACCGGGACAGCCGAGAGACGCCAGCATCATTGATGAGTGATCAATCCGTAATTAGTGGGCACAGTTCAGTGGCCATGGAGCACGACGCTAGCAGGCTGGGATCCAAATATTGCCATGGGACCCCTATGAAGACTGCACCGAGCGGAACATCTAGTGGATCTGTGTGCTTGCGCTCTATCAGACTTTATGTAAATTAGAAGAGTGAATAAATATGTGACTGAATACCTTACCCTCGCCGGCAGGTCGTGAATGCTCTCGGCGGCAGTCCTGAATGGCTCATTCTAATGCTCCGCTGCTTAGTGGATTCCCCAATACATGATGGTATAAGCCACACCTCGACGACGACTCAGCGCTCCGCGCCAACGGTACGACAATGTCAGCGACATCGATATACAACTGATCACGACGTTATTGCATGCCTTCTCCTGATGGCATGAGACGCTTGGCCTGTGCGTTCTCATAGGTATAAGAGAAAGAACCTGAACCTGGTCGTTCGTGGTGGGATTTCTGAGTGGTCAACACTGTTGATTGGCACTCGCTAGCCGAAAGAGAAAAATAGAAACGAATCTGGAATTGCTATATTAAGTACACGACTTTGCATATCACTCGGAGGATAAGTAGTTCATTTTGCTTAGTCTGAAAGAAGAGTCATGCATTCAACTTCATCAAACTGGTGCTCAGCAGGAAGAATGAATAAATCAGCCGTCTTGATCAAGCTTCGAAGACAAAAATCAATATAAAATTGAAATGCTCGAGAATTAAGCCGTCGAATGACTACTAGAACTCTGAAATAAATTAGAAAACTTTTATTTTCAAGGCAATGGAACGCGGTGGAGTTAACGAAAAGATACTGAAAAAGAGTAGGCAGGGTCTTGTTGTTTGACTCTATATTTATAATCAATTAGAAATGATTTTGTTTGACCGCCACTTGCGGTGTTATTATGGTGAAATATACCCAATAGGATACGCTCCCGTAAAGAGTGAGATCTGGGTTCGAATCCCGGCTGACGCAAACGCTTTTGCACAGCACTCTAAATTTATAAATTGCAGAGACGCGGAGGATGCTAATGTGTTTTTACGACGAATATACCCTCTTTTCACACATTTAGATCCTCTATTTTGATTTAGTCGATGTAAATTCGCAGCATACTCATTTGACACTCTTGAAAGAAGAAAAGGGCTATGCATAAATTTTAAAGCACGTTCCGGAGTGCTATGGCTTGAGCTGCCACATTTTCCCTGTTGACCATCTATTGTTTCAAGTTCTCATAAAAATCATATTTTTTAGAGACTCAGCTTACATGAGATTATTACGAAGTTTACTCGGAAAACGTCTCGACATCTTTGCCTTTTTCACAGCCGATTTATGCGAGTCGTCAACTCACAATCGTTCACCCTCGCGGTCGCACCGGGTCCAATTTTGTTCACTGAAGTACAGCCCAAAAAGTGATCTCATTCAAAACAAAATTGTGCAAACAAAAAATGAAGCAAACAATGCTGATCAATATAAAAGTTTGAAGACAACGACGAGTTTTAGCCTCATAAAGTACCGATTCGACTGGGAGAGATCCTCGTGGCTTCGATTATTATGCGTTTACGGGAACAAATTACGTCCATGGCACTACTTCGAATTTCTCGATTGAACAGCAACAAAATGATCGGATTTACAGAAACATTAATCGTGCCTAAATAAACAGTATTTTGGTTCTCGAGTGGTAGCACAAAAGAATCGATATTAAATTACGGAGCTCTGCTATAGATCGTTGTTACGTGAAAGCTCAATAACCAACCACGGATTTTACATCTGTTTCTTCATCAAATATTTTATTTGATTTTTAGAGGTCATTGAATTGAATTTGTTCTGATATTTCAACCATGCTCAACTGAACAAAATATAATAGCTATGCATATGGGTGAAAATCAATCACAACATGACGGTATTCTTAGCTCCAGGGCCGATCAGCATGAAGAGAGCCACATGTGGACTATTCAGTAGAGCGAAGGCAGGAAGACTGTCCGATATCGCGCTTAATTTTCCGACTACTAGATTGCGTCTTGAAGTACGCATTGTAGGCGTGCGAGAGAACGATGTTAAATGTACACCATATAACACGCGTCAAATAGCGAATTTGAAGTCCTGTTAAACTCCTATATAAGTGTGGTAGCACCTGCTCCTCTATCCCACAAAAATGGAGGCTTGTTATACCCAGCATTCGTTGGACGCCTTAGTAGAATATTCACCCGCGTCCTGCTTGGGTTAGCTGTAAAAAGGAAAACCTCAAGAAATCTGAATTTGAGGAATATTGACTTAATTATTCATAAGCCTACATGTGGTCGTTACATAAACTCGTTTTCAACTTACGTTTGTACGTCTTCATCTTCTTCAGAGCCAATGACAAAATGAATGGTACAAAGACGTTTATTCTTGCGTAATGAATTTTCGCAGTTGCAGAGTGAAATTTTTTCAAGTAAGTCTTTTCGAACAAGGCAACCTCATTTGGTGGAGAGGGCTTGATTGTATATGGCACCGATTGGCAGTTAATAATAAATTATATTTGAGAGCACATCATATTTTCCGTAATCAAGACGTTTGATAACTGATTTAGCTATTGCTTTGAGAAAAGCCTTGTTCAAGTTTTTAGTTTTACTGACTAACTTGAATTTCTTACTCAATTTATTTATAGGAAGCTGCGGTTAATTTGGATAATAATGCCTAATCTGAAAGTCTGGGAAACTAAATATTGAGGACCGTAAGAGTTTTTGGGGACTGATCTTATTTCTGCCAAATATGAGCTTGGAAACAGCTCTTGAAGATGCGCTCGTTAAGTAGGCAAAATAAGCAGGAGCCCATTCCTGCTGAAGTGTATCCGTCGGCGAAAGAGTGCTGATTAGTCCAAGGCTCCGGTAAGTTCCGTAAAACCTGCTGCTGATAGCTAACAGAGTTGATTTTGACACTTCTGTTGATGAAGATCAATTGCGTCTTGCCAGTGACGCAAATGCCGGTTCAGATCATCTCAAAGGCCGGCAAATGAGTGACTGCAGCTCGTAATTTTTGCTTCCACGGAGTTTTGCTAAACTTATTGGAGAATGACACCGATTCGGCGAATGTGCTGTGTTTCGGCCATCAAGAACTTCTCATCCTAAACAACACCTTGGACAAACGAACATCAGCTATTGAATTAATCGTCTGCCCAACATTTGAGGACCTTTTTTCATTTTTTTTGTCCAGAAGGTGAACAAGAGCAATCTTGCAAATACGCAGCTTCGGCTTATCTTCGACATTGTTTCGGATGCTCCGCTCGCTGTTCCCAAGCTTTTGTAGTCATCTTACACATCAAACACTTCGAATTCGATGAACTTGACAACGTATCTCCCGAATGTATTCTGGAGTAGACGAGGTGGTCAGACAACTTTTTCGAGGACGAGCCTCATTCTGTCCGGTCTCTTCGAAACTTTCCACGTCTCTGTGGACACTTGCTGGCAAAACTAGCCGATTTCAACAATGTTGGCGTTCTTCATTACAGTCTTGTGCAACTCAATTTCTGCAATACCCTCAATTTTACGATTCAAACTTAAGCGCAAATGGTAACGGACAGTTAGATGAAGCAGACTCCAGACCAAGATCCAACAAGGAATGAATGAAGTCATAGTGGCAAAAAATATTATTACCAAAATTCACAAATAACAAAATTAGCAGAACTTTTCTTGTACCGTATATATATATATATATATATATATACATATATATCCCCCTATATATATGTATGTACATGAATATATATATATATATATACATATATATCCCCCTATATATATGTATGTACATGAATATATATATATATATATATAATATATATATATATATATGAGCACTATTCCGCCCACTTCGACCCATTATGAAAAACGCATTTTTGGTCCTCTTTAATACTCAAATGATCGTCCGATAGCGCAGATCGGACGAATTTTAATGGTATATTTTACCTCCAAAAAGCCTTTTTATTGCGCTGAGAGAGTAAAAACAAAATTCTCTTTCCCATCGGAGGACTTCTCGCCGAGCAAAGTCTTTTCTTCAGAGTTTTAGTAATCACTTGATAGATCAAATCTTAATGATTGCCATTAATTTAATGAGTTTTTTATAAGAAACATGATATTACGCTGTAGCAGCCAAGAGAAGAATGGGTTTCTCAAAAAATGGATCACTTCAACTACCCTCTCTTCACTTCATTCCGTTGTGGAAAGCTTTTTTACTAATCGTTCTTAATGTTTGATAATTAATCGATAGCTCAAATCAAAGAAATTTGAATGATATACTTCACTTTCAAAAATGCTTTGTTATTGCGCTGGAAGAGCATAAATAATAATTTGTTGTTCATTTGAAGATTTCTCGCTGAACAAAGAATTGCCTTCGAATTTTCAGTAATCGTTCGATAGCACCAAATTTCAAGGATTCCAATAAAGTATTTATTTCTTGAACCGACTTTTCAGAGCTCATAAGAACCAAAAGAAAATTGGGTTTCGCACTCATCATTTTTCTCCAGTTTTGCGACACCCAATTTTCTTTTGGCTGCTACAGTGTGATACGAGTTCCATATCCAAAACCAAACAGGTCCTCAGAATCCTTTAGATCTGTTTTACCGAATAACTATTGCAACTCCAAAAGGAAAGCTTTGGTCAGCGGGAAATCTGAATGAAAAAGCGAAAATTTATTTTTGCACTTTCAGCGCTATTGAAAGAGTATTTTTGAGGATGAAGTACACCAGTGAAATTCTTATGATCTGAACTATCGAATGGTTATTCGAACATTGAGAACGACTATGAAACACGTTTTTAAGAGGTATCAAAGTGAGGAGCGGATGATAGAAGTGATCCAGTTTGGCGAAACCTAATCTTCTTTTGGCTGTTACAGCGTGATGCGTGGTCCTTTTTGACAATCAAAATCCTGAAGATTTGATTTGCCGAATGATTACTGAAATATCGCAGGAAATGCTTTCTCCAGTGAGAAATCTTTGAATGAGAAACAAAATATTGTTTCCGCTCTTTCAATCCGTTCAATTTTTTTCTGATTTAAGCTATCAAATAAATATTCAATCATCAAACAGGCGCGAAATAAGCTTTCTGAGGGACGAAGTGGCGAGCAGATAACGGAAAAGTACCTATATATGCAAACAAGAAGTCTGCATACCACTCATAGGGCGCTCGAGCAAAGCCTTTTGAAAGTTAACAGCCGCTCACACCGTATAGGTCGGTCTACGCAGCTGCAGTATTTGAAAACTATCTCATCTTTATGATTCATAGACATACGCATCGATAGCGAAACATAGATGAGTCGGTTACATAATAAGAAAACCGATGACAGATGGACGAAAATAAATGTGGAGTGGACTTCAATAGAATGTACGCGCCCGCTTGGAAGACCACCCAAACAATGGAGGGAAACATTTGTGGCTAACGTCAACCATTTGCGGCAGCAATGGTAACGAGTTCAAAATCACGGAAGGGGCCTAGCGTCACCACGCTTGAAGCAGACAATCACCATGGACGACAGTTGCACGAGGAAGAAACGAATGAAAACTGTGTACATATTCATCAATGTTGAGTAGTATGCAAAACTCTGGACCTCGACGGGACTTTTGCATAGTTAGATATGCATCATAAAACTACTTAAAAATGGAAATTTATCGGAGTCATATATCGCAGTTTCTATAGGTGACTTGTGACTGTAAAAAGCATTAGAGCAGGCAAACGGCAGTATAAGCCTTCAAATACTCCTAAAACTGACTGTATTTTGCTTGTGTGGTGCAGAACAGAGTGTATGATAGATACATGTCATTTGTATTCATAGAAAGGAGAAGTGAGTTCCTTGTACAATTTCATTAATCATAACTTCACAAGCTGTCTCTTTATTGAAGATTTACCGTTCATTATCAAAAACCAGGAAATTCTTGACGGCTGAAAATTCAGCTTTGTTAGGTAGGCGGGTAGTAAAATTGGGGGTTTTGAAGAATAGAAAAATAGTCGACAACTTATGACTTCTAATCAAAGCATGCCGTTCGTTATATGTATTGATGTTGCAGTCTAATAGAATTTTAATTTCTGTAGATTTAGACTAATCAGTATGTCCCGTTTAACTTGTTCAGTCCTTTCAAAATTGTGTATAAAATACACCCGTACCGATGCAGTTCGTGATGAGTGCACCCCAAACGGTGCCAGAACTTATTTTTGGCACAATTTTGAAGAGAAGGGCGGACAAATATTGAGTGCAGCAAATGATGAAGAATTGAAACGCCTGAAATTTTCAACTTTGAACATTTTTTCTCCTCAAAAACGAAATCTGATTAAAAGCAAAATAACGAGAAATTGAGGCTAAGAAGCAACCATAAAGTCAGAATCAGAAAGGAAAAAACTGAATTTCATCTAGTGTTCTGCTGTTACCAAATTTATCGTTAGAGTACTAAACCAGCTGACCAGTCTGGCATCAAAGAACGTTCGTCTGTCATTGCGGTTAACATTCGCTTTTCGTTCTCTATAAATTGAGCCGAGTATGAAGAGATAAGCGCTTATCATCAACAGCGGAATCGCTTGACCAGCGTAGAAATTTACGTCGATGTACGAAAAACCAGCTAGAATTATAAATAAAACTTAATGCAAAGACTTGTGTTTGACTTGCACTAAGAAGTGAGAAATAAGTTCCTTTCCTCTCGTATTGATGGGAAACTAGTTAAATGTAATCTTCGCTTCACAGTGCTTCAAATCAGCTTTAATTTGTTCTGATATGTTATCGCTATGCACCGCAAACCCTTGCTGTTCAGCTTTTACAGTGAGAGAAAGAAATAAAAGCTATACATGAAGTTACATCTTTTTTAACACGCCACATTCGGATGAGGGCAGTCAAATATCGGACAACGGAGTCCACTCGGTCAAGTACTTGGCCATTCTGATATCGTGTACCACTTTCGCAGGCCGAGATTAGAATCTTGTGAAAAACTGAGCGGCTCAGTAGTTATGGTATGGGAGGTGAATAGAGAAGAAACACTTCCACAACTCACCGTCAGTACCATGTAGCAAGTGCCGTACCAAAAAGCAGCTTTGATTTGCTATTTGACTGTCTTTCCAAATTCGAGGCTCATTGTACATTCCAAAGATTTTCTATCAGTGTAGTTTGGTAATCGATATTTCAAAATGATTTTGTACTTCAGAATATTTTAGATTATTGATCACTAAACCAGACTTATAAATTATTCCTAGTGTGCACAGAAAGTATCTGCTGTCTGGAAAAATAGGGCTCAAAATGGACCATTAGATTATGGAACTCACAAAAAATATCGCATTCGGAGCAGTTGTAAGTGTAGATTAATGAATATCGATTGTACCGTTTGAAGCACCCCATGCTCAATGAAGTGACGGTGAAAAGCAAAGTCATCAACCAAGGAAAAATGAGAAGCAGCTGGAAGAGTTGCAGATTACTCATTTGCTACAACAAATTTTGGTCGTTTTCCTGTTCACCATTTTGAAGGCTAGATGCAGAATCGAATTAACTAAGGTCTATTAATTCAAAAGTCTGACTCTCTCTAGACACAAGTAAAGAAATGCAAAAGTTTATACAAACTGCTTTTATCTTTGATTGAGACTTGCACGAGATAGAATTCTTTTTAGAATTCAGTGGCTAACTTTTCGTTGACCCCGCCCTCATCATAGCCTTCTCAATACTTATAAAAAAGTAGGTCACCGGTCTTGTGTGACATATCAAAGGAAAAAGATTAGGATTGAGATAAAGACTAATATTTGAGCTTTTAAATAATAATATTTGCCTTAAGGAAAATTTCTGTTGAGCAAAAGCGCACCAAGTATGGCTTTGATGGTCCGCAGTTTCTTACTATACGAATCCCAGTGCATCTGCTATTCAAATCATTTTTTCATTTTCCACTTGAACGTCGTTGAATATTGGTTGAGCGCGTCTCCTTGCAATTTCGAGGACTGCCTGGGTGTGATGTTGTATGGGGCGTTCGTTGCTGACTGTTGGAAGGTGTAGGAAATAAGGTTTAGCCTCACGCGCGGCGAGCCAAGCTTCGCAACCACTCAGCGACGTCACCTCCATAGCTTATAGTGGGTACGTTACATCGCTAGATTTTTCACGTAATCCTTCATGTAGCAGCGGTTCCACGGAGCCGCTGCTACTTTTCTAGGTGAATCACGTGGGATCCCAGAGGGTACGACCAGACGGCTACGATATTATCATCAAAGTTCAGAACATTTTGTAATTTATCCGATCCTTGAGCGGTCGCTGTCGTCACTTGTCTGTTGCGTTCTTGTTGCTTCACTTCTGGTCGTTCTATTTGTGTATGTTCTCGTCATATCAGTTGCTTATGAAGCTCATCGCATTGTAAGCGGAGCTTGCAACTTCGGCGGTGGACCAAGTCCTGTGGGTTTTGTTTGGCCCGAATTCGGGGATGGGTTTGAGTTCACGTATATAGTTCCGGAGAAGCATTACGACGTATATAATCACTGACTCCCACCCTCGCTGTCTATGTCTTTCTCTGGGCAAGCACAACTGCATCCCGATGTCCTCCGCTTAGTCAAGCACCGCAGTCCTAGTCATCCGTACTCATCAATCTCTTGTTACCGTCACATAGTCTACACCGTCGTGATGTACATACTATTGGCATATCACCAATGTAATGATATATATGTGCATATATATTTCAGGTTGTTGTCTATACGGATTCTATCATTGTTGTCTATTCCGACACTGTCATTGTTGTCTATATCGACTGTAACGTTGTTGCTTAATAAAGCAATCATCTATCGTGTTGAACCCAGTAAGGACCGATAGTGACAATCAATCAAATCATCAATCAATCCACACAAAAGTCCATCCTCACCGAGAGAACGGACGACAGGAGGTACGCATTTGAAAACCTCCTGCATCGTATAACACCTCACATACACAGCTTTGTCTTGCGTACATAAGTGCGCCGCAGAACCTTACGGTGCCGTTTCACACGTTACCACATCGGTTACGAAAACTCAGCACTTCTTACATTTGATTCGTTTCTTCGCATATATAGTCCACTAACATCTTCGAAGTTTTTGCGTACTAGTTCAGGTTCTATATGAAAATTTTAGATGTTGTGAATATTTCATAATGGAAGTATGGTCGGTTGCCTTGCCATATAGAAGATAATCGAGCTAAGATGTTCTCACGTGTATCGCAAGGGAGCGTTAATGAAGGAACACAAAACAGCACCTTGCTTTTGGACGACTCCATTAACAAAAATTTCGTTATCTCCCTAAATCTCTAAACAAACACAACTCTGTCTTGCGTTGTGATGTTTCTAACGCTACAAAAATTCACGGCTAGACGAACATCATTTACTTTGGAAAAAGCCAACACGTGTTGTGTTTGACCCTTTCGTGACTGCGTTCATCATTTTTGACACACGATTTTTCTGAGTCCTTTACCACCAGGCACAACTTGTAATGGACTTTTATTGGCCATTTGATGACTTGAAAAGTCGCAAGTTCAGTACCGCGCTTGGCTTGTAAAAAAGCGTACTTGGCGAGCTGCAGTAGTAAAGAGAACATTATGTTTCATCTTGGACACGCTTTTCTTGATTGGACAGAGTCCGTGGTAAGTTTTTCTAAAGCATTTTGGTAGCCATTCCACTGCTTGAGGATTATATCAGCTACATGCTTCCTTTCTTAAAATATCTGCGTGCACAAAGCAACAAGAGGAGAATTAGTTTTACCCTCGGAATTTCCTCTATAGATAAGATTATATGCGCACTGAAAGAGTATGACACATAGGGAAAATCGTGGTTATAAGGTATTAGAAAATGTTAGAACTCAAAGAAACATTCTTTTTTGGATTTATTTTGAATGTTTATCACGAGGTTTCAAAATTAGTCGATTTAATGGATTCATTGAATAGTTTTAGCAGTAACTTTCCGTAATCCGGTTCCAGATTCAGCGTCGTGCAAAAATTTCTAGTGGTCCTTGAAGTTTGAATAGTCTAGGAGCCATTGAAGGCTTTCATTCTTTATTTCTCGGTTCAATAACGACATCATATAGAATCAATATCCGTCGGCATAAGTGGATTTAAGTCGATAACGACTGTCCACGCCACATCGTTGACGGTTGGCTGTTCACACATAACGCGTTGTAGCGTAGAAAGAGTGGTGCTAAAACGGGCGCGGTAGTGCAACGGTTCAGCACACGCTCCCGTATAGCGTGAAATGTGGATTCGAATCCCACCTGACGCAAATGTTCTTGCAAACCACTCTACATAACTGAGTATGCTGCAACATCGTACCACCACAAATGGCGGTCAAATAAAATGAGCTCTGAATAACGACATCTACTAATGAAATCTAACATCACTCGGGTGGGAATGCTCTCATCGTTCTATTTAACTTTGATACTCCCCTTCAGTGAACGAATCATGCAGTGTATAGGGTAGACCAAATAGAAAACAGTACTAGAGATTTTTGGCAAAGGAGTAGTGTCATAGTGTAAACATAGAACGTTTCGAAAGCCCTTCTATGTAAGTGTTGACGGGTTGAACAAAAGATAAAATTTTGGAGCAAACGAGAGATTTGACTATCGATATTCGTCCCTAGCAACTCATGAAGTAGCAAAAGATACTGAGATTTTTGTACGTGAAACATAACATGATTTCTGTAGCTTGATGCTAAAAGGTAATTTTCATGTAACAGAATATTAGTTGAACGTCACACAGAATTGCAATTAGTGGAAGCAAAGAAATTCTGACTACAAAAAATTTACAAAGCTAGTTCTAACCTTTATATATAACGCATTTTCCTCAAGGCTTTTCGATACGAAAATTGTGAAGCGATAGATGGTAAGCGATAAGGAGGAAAGAAGATAGCCCCAATGGGCCAGCGTGTTGGGTGTCGCAAGGACAATCATTGCCGTATCTGAGCTGCAATCCCACTATACATATGTGGTTTCTAAAAGTTTTCTCACGGACTAAAGATGCTAACTTTCACATTTGTGATGAATGGATACTTTAAAAAAGTCGTAGGCATACCTAACGAAGGGGCAGCTGTTCAGTGTGCACGGCGCAGACATCCACATGTTGGTGGCTGAATAGAGAAGCCCAGAGGCAATCATATTCATCACGAATGCTGTGTAGCGCTGCAATGTTAAATCAGTGAAGAAATGAACTATGACGAGATTTTTTCTGACATTTTATTGATCCGTCTTTCCAGTGTTTTTTCTTTGGGAAGCCTAATTTCTAACATCCAACTCTTTTCGTCTTCCTCTTGAACGTCCTAGAATACTTATTATGTGAATTTTTTTTGCAATCTTGAGGATAGCCTGGCTGTGGTGCTCCATAGACGTTGTTTTTGACTGCCGGAGAAAGTCCGGGAGGGGGAAGCTCGGCTTTAAATGCGACGCGACGAGCATCGAATCACTCGGCCATGGCGCCCCCTGACGAGGTTCACCCTTTCAAAATTATAGGCATCTATCGAAGCTGTACTGTATCTCACTAATCTTCGCATTTTGTCACAGAGAATTTCAAAGTTTACCTAGGCGAGCTTTGGGAATTTCCTTTAGACGATGATTACATGTGGATAAGAAAGAAAGGAAGCTAACTATTGATAAGATCAAATTAATGAGGACACTCGGCGATCATCAAACAGTCTTTACACATGGTCGACTAGCGCAAATTGTGTGTATGCAATAGGTGACCGACGTAAATTGAGTTGTTTGAATATCGGACTGTTAGCCGCTTGTGCTGAGCCTACGGCGGGGTTCCATAAACGGTTTGATGACGGAGTGTCGAGACGTCTTGGAGCGTGTCTCTATTTTATGGCAACGTCCGATCAAGCGTAACTCGATCTCCAATTCAAAAATCCATTCATTTCATCTGTGTTGCCTGAATCTTGTGCAGATAATTTTCCTCTTTTCCGAGTTTTGAAATATCACTCTAACCATAAGTTTTCTGCCAGTATCAGCTACGCTAAATAAGGATGCAGGTATTTCTCTAACTTGCGATTGCGATAAAATTTGAAAGTAGGCGTCGGCGTTACGTTTGGGCTATAGATTTTTACGCTATGATAACATCATAAGTTCAAACAAAAAAGGTATAATGCTGTTTGAACCAAAAAATTTAGTTGTGTGGAAACGATATTTTTTCATGACCCAAAACTTTTTGCTCAGTAACTCTTTGTACACTCTGATTATACTTGCATCATCGCCATTATCGTTTTGAAGATCTTCGCACGTTTCATCCATTGCTTGGCCTACTGGTCGAAGTTTTTGTCTTTTACATGAACGTAGTCAAATATCGGTCAAGTCCATTTTCTTCGAAATTTCTTGAATAACCAGACTAAGGCGCTCTCAGTGATTGGCGAGAAGTGTAAATGGTGACGGAGCAGGGTAGTTTAGCTGGTACCTTGCTTTCTAGCAACGTGCAACATCAGCCATTCGGCTACAGCCTACCCATCCGTCCAGGTAATGCCATAAAGTGTTAGGTACTATTTTTCTTTACCTGCACTTTCAATAGTGTCTTCCTCTGAATAGTGAACAGGATGAGCAAGAAGAGATTTGTGAGAATACCGACCAGTGAGAACAAGAGAATGACTGTGAACACAAATGGTCTGAAAAATTACATGTAATAAAGTGTTACGTGTGTCTATATATTCACTCGCAGTCTTTGGTTTGAACTCGCAAGACTATCATCCCTCTCCCTCCCCCATTCTTCTGCGGTCCAGGGTGGGAACGTTTGTCTGTGAGCCCAAAAACGATTTTGATCAGTGGAACACGACCAATCATGGCTAGTCTTGCATGCATTTGTTCAGTGCTGTGACACCACGAACGACATTAAATACATGATACATCCTTTTTAATCAATTAACATCCTCTTTGACCATTGAACTTAATTGTAGGTTCATGGTAGAAAGGCAAAAATGGTTTTTTTACCATTAGACGAAGACCAGCGAATACTCGACCCCATTAGCTGGACAAGAACTCTTCATAAGAGTGTTAGTAATCCATCACGAACTTAGATCTCTGGCTGGCGCGGTAACGCGGCCGTTTTCCCCAAAAGTCTTTATTAAAATGTTTCAACGAAAGGAAAACAGGTGTAACTCACAGACGCGTTTTCCCACATAACACAGCATTTCCTCTAGATTTTTAGTTATCATTCTAAAGTTCAAGATCAAACATTTTAACGCTGTGCTTATATTCTGGGAAGACCGCTTCTCTGCAGTGCAACAGGGACAATAGATTAAAATCACATAAGCTGGCAAGGGTATTTTGGCTATTTCACAGGGCGCAAGACCGATGGTGACCGTTTTTAAAACTATGGTCTATTAAGTGACCCTTCCGCGAGTCATATGAGAGTACCATTTTTTGTTATTCAATCAAGAATTGATTCTTTACTTTTGAAGGAACTTCAAATTGGACGTCTGACTCTGATATAAAAAGATGTTCTCTACACGTTTATGTATTTTCGTCTTTCAGCCATGTATGATTGAATTACTAGGGCGATGAAGGACATAATTTTGTCCTGAATTTGGCGGCGTAATGAACGGGTGTTTTGAGAAGCCGACCGCGTAACACATAACCAACAATTTGAGCTTCCGAGTGATTACTAACACTCTAATGATAAGTTCTTGTCCAGCGATTGGGGGCCAAATATTCCCTTGTTGCCGTCAGACGGGAAAGAACCCGAGTAATTATCACTTTATCTATGTTGCTTGTCGCTATTAAAAATGGCAGGGTATCAGTTAGATACATCACTACATAAAGTGAGGCCATTTAAATCTCATAAAGAAGGGCCACCGATGTCAAGTAATAACTAGATATTGCGTGCTTGTTTCAGTTCGTTATTTCAAATTTGCACCCCTTCCTTCAAATTCATATTTGCTGCAACTCAGATTGCAAAGCGGACGATTAAACATCACATGGCTCTTAAAAGCCATTGATTAAATTTCTCATGAATATGTAATAATGTATTGCAGCCCAGCTCCGGTTAAACACATTTGTCATAGTTATTTACGAGACGCGAGAGTTGTTACTTCTCGAGGTCACCTGTGGCAACGAGCAAAACGACGTCTCCACTGGTAATGCAAGCAAAGATGAACATTGGCATAGTTTGCTCTGAGGGTTTTCACGGAGAGCTCTTTCACAGCAACATCTGAACGCCAGTTTACTCCACACAAGTTTTCATGTCATCATGCCGCTAAAACATAAAAGCGAAGTGATATGATTTCCACCGATAATTGAATTGGCGTAACGGCTGAAGTGAGTTGATATCCACACACGCGTTGAATGCTAAGCATCAAAGTGATACATCGCATACAGTGATATAGGTTCGACTAAATATGCTTGAAATTTCTATCCTGTGAAAGAAGGTCCAATGACTCTATCACCTCATCAGAGCTTTTAACGTTCTCCGTGAGAGGGTCACTCTTCTTATTATAAATTTGATTGCTTCCATATTAAACCTACGACATTCTATAACGGGTGTTCTTGGATCTCGTGCTGTGATAAACAATCTCGAGCTCATCATCAGAGATATTGCACGAGCTGTCGAGTTAGACATTTTTATCAGGAGGCCAAATTGAGGCCGATTTATACCGTGGAAAGAGTCGGAATGCTATTCTTACGGCTGCCTTTCATAAAGCTTGAAAAAGACACTGGGTCAAATGTTTGATAATCTCTGTGTCCGTTCAGAGAGACCATCTTAATGAAAAATCGTGGGTGCTTAATGGTCTTTTTATCCATGAGTTATTTACTATTTAATGGGTTGCATGAGATATGGGATAAGAAGACAAAGTTCTCAGAGTTAGCCACTGCCTCTGGGATGTGTCATGCATTCGTCTTTGATTTTTATCATCGCTCGATGTGATCAAATGTATATCTAGCCTTCAAAGTGACTCAAAGTGCCCTACCGATATATCAAGTCACTATTGCTATACTACCAGACCAATCTCGTGCCAAATTACTAACCCCGGGGTATGGAAGATCTGATGAACCATGAGCGCAAGATCGAAACATCGATTACGTGGCAAGCGCCGAGCACCTCTAACTACTGGATCACATGTGCTCTTCTGCAGAAGCTACACTCAAATTCTCTCCACCTCTTGCTTCTGTATTGTGATTTGATTATGGGATGGAAAAACTGTACCTAACAAGAGATAGCACCAATGTTATGAGCTCGTATGCCTGCAGTTTAAGACAGCTGGACAAGAATGGAACAAGATATTGTACGGAGTTGATTCCTATGACACATACTCAAATACTTGCTCGATGACCTCATAAAATTTTTCAGTAACCTGATTACTGCTTTCGGCTTGCTGGTGGTGGTGTTAATGATTGTATTATCTATTTATTTTTGATTAGACAGAATTCTCTTTATTCAACCGCCTTCAGCGGTGGCATGATGTCATAGATATAGCTAATGAGTGAGTGGTGACTAAGCAGGCGTTGGCAGTGCAATCGCTCAAGCACGCGCGCCTCGAGAAAGTTGATTAAGGGTTCGAATCCCACCTGACGTTAGAGTCCTGCACATTGCTCAGTATCACTGGGATTTATCTATTCACATGATAACTAATTATAATTACTTTGAAAGCCTTAGTACTTCTTGTAAGCGATTCGTATCTTTTTGTAACCCTCACGCCCGTCATTGTGAAGGCTTATGAATATTTTGTGTGGTGTTTTGGCTACTGTTTGAGGATTTCGTCCTGTTTATGAGTCTGATAACACCTAGTTGTTACGATTTACATCAAACTATAATATTAAATTTTTTTGAAAGGTACAGGATTGCAATGTAAAGTGTTAAATCCAGTCATCATGGCCCAGAAATATTTCAAAAAAGAAGTTACTCTGGTAGAGCATTTACCTGCTTTCATCCGCTACCAAACCACACTTCAAAAGACAACTTTCCACATCCATCTACCACCGTATCGAACCTACTTGAGCACAAAATGCAATCATGGAAATCGTTGAAAAAACCGTTTAAAACGTAGATGGTTATGCATCGTAACAAAATGAAAAACGATGTAAATTAGAAGGATAGGACGCACGAAAGAGTGGCAATATCTCACGATAACAATCTAACATGTGGTTGTCAGAGAAGAAAAATTTTAACGAGCCAAATAATATCCTTGAAAAAAAAAGAAGCGACAACGGCTTGAAAACTTCGTTGTGAACGTTAAGAATCACACTAAGAGCTTTCAAATCAGCGAGAAAAACAATCTTCACAAAAAGCAAAGAGCAAACATACCTTTCGTTTCAAGTGTTTTCTCAAGACCACGCTCAAAATTTCAACATATCTCGTACCAACATGTCATGTGGTCTGTTATAAAGGCTGACTTATAGAGCCCGATACACGTGTTCTATGATGGCTCAACTAGTAGATACGAGATAGGTTGAAATTTGAGAGTGCTCTTGAAAAACACTCCAAACAAAAGGTATGATATATTGACGATACAAGCCAAGAGCAATCGACTGCGCAACACTGTCTCTTCAGTGATAATTTCGTTTAACATACAATGTAAAATGTTCGTCGTCGCCTACTCTTGTATAGGGGACTGAGCGCCCCGAGACGATTAGCAAGAGATGAGAAGGGTAGCGCCCGACTGATGAGACCGTCAAGATTGAACACGTGTATTAGGCAAGGAGTAAAGTGATCTCACACAGGTCTGATATCTTAAAAGGATGGAGCACTTGCGGCACTTGCCTAGAGGAGATCTGCAACCCCAGGTTCGATCCAACCTCTCAACCTCCTAGCCTTCCATCTTTTCGAGTATGACATATTAGTACCAGACTTGTCGGCGAGTACAGCAGCGATGACTTGATGCTTCATTTATTCGTCGCAAATGAATGTATTGGTGAGATATGCATTAATCACCTCTAACGATGCTTGAACCTTGAAAACGTAGAGCCTCCTTTCAGATGCACATATTCAAGGCGTTTTTCTGCTGGACAAGGCTTCTGCTTCTTCCAGACTTTTTAGCAATCATTCGATAGCTTGGAAAACGTCGGCTTTGATACTGCCATTGATAAGCTAAAAAGCCTTCTTAGTGCTTCGTCGCTAGACAAAATGACGTCTCCTCTTCGGCGCGCATTTCTTTGTATATCTAGGGACTGTGGAGAGCCTTCTACTAGAATTTTAGTATTCGTTCGCTGGCAGTGAAAATGACAATTCTATTAGTAAGCATGCCTTCTTAAAAGGCGTTTTTATAACGCTGTGTCAATGCAAAAGAATAGCTATTACACTTCGACTAGTTAGCCTATGCTTGGATTCATAGCGGCTTGATTTGGGAACTTGAAATAATAAAGTCGATTCTCTTTGCATGATAAAATAAAGCTTTTGATTCACATAAGGTTGCAACTTTTTAAGTACACGATTAATCGGTAACTTGCCGGGAGTTATCAACGAACTGAGATAGCACGCAATGCGTAACATTATTTTTGATAAACTTTTCAATAACTAAGAGAATTGAGTGGTGAATAAAAACACGGCCTCAGGCGGGAATCGAACCCACGTTTCATCCTATCCGGGGACGCGTGCTCTACCACTACACCACTGAGGCACACTTGCCCGACCACTCATTCTTCTACATCTCAATGTTAGCTATCAGCCACCCACCTTTAACAAGTTTGGTCGGGTATGCGATTTCGCTTTATAAACCCAGTTGAGCTGATAGGTGGCTGATAGCTAATATTGAGATGTAGAAGAATGAGTGGTCGGGCAAGTGTGCCTCAGTGGTGTAGTGGTAGAGCACGCGTCCCCGGATAGGATGAAACGTGGGTTCGATTCCCGCCTGAGGCCGTGTTTTTGTTCACCACTCAATTCTCTTAGTTATATAAGAACATAAAAACACTGCGAAAAAAGCAGTGAAAATACTATAATTTCGAAACTCTTCAATCTTTTCTGATTTTCTTCACATACAGGGTCTATATATGCACCAAAACATGGGTGGGTATATAGAGCAACGTGGAGCATTGAAGCAACACGAGAGACCAAAAAATATACCAACCCGATGATAAGCTCCAAGTTAGGTAATGAATATCGTGCTTTTGGAATCATGCACTGCGCAATGACTTCAGCTATCGTGAAAAGGGTGCAATATCCGTTTCTTCAAATGGAGATTGTTTTTATCTGCTTTTGAAATTTTTAGGGTTTATTTGAAACTCTGACCTTCTACGTTTTCTTAACGTGGCCATATATTTTCAGTATATATGTAATTCCTATGTGCGATAAAGTATAGTAATGAAACGTGATATTTTTTCGTTGCCACATCGTACTAAAGCAGATTTTGAAAAAGCAAGTAATTTTCGTTCACTCATAATCTATCAACTATTAAAGGTTTAGTGAAAAGTTTTTCACAAGCACTAGAAGTGAAAAATACGCGCCAAAAATGAAACCAACGTTTTCTTGACACTTACGGTGCATTTGAAAGGGTTTTTGAGGAATCAAGCGCAGTATTGCAATCGCCGTTTCTCGGACTATTGAGCAACTAATGAAAATCCAGTGGAATACCTCTGTTCAGCGAAAAAGACATCTGAATGAAAAAGAACGAAAACGCATCACGCAAATCCCGAAGGATTAATAAGATCGATTACATAGCGCATGCCGGTGAGATTGATCAGTGTCTGGAGATTTGCCTTTTACTGGTACAAACTTTAATTATGCATTTTCGTTGCGTGTCCTTTGGTCGTGGCATGAATTAGATTCATAAAGAAGTTTACTGATAAGAAACCGAAATGTTAATGTGGCAATTCTGACAATAATATTCCCACAAATTCAGACTCGGATGAACGCAAGCTAACTTCTTCCTCAGACCTCCAACAATTATTCAAAAGCATATGTTTCGATGATTAAAAACGTGTTTCGTTTTTTGAAGGTCCCTCTTATTGTGAAGTGATAAATCAAATCTCGACGATTCCGAAACTCTACTTGATTTCCAAAAAGACCTTAGTAGAATGTTGTAAAACTGAAAGAAAAATATGTTTGCGCACAAAATGGTTAGCACATTGCTTAAATATAATACAAGTATATTGGTACCATCGAACTCAAGATGAGACTTTATAGTCATTTTAACCGTCAAAAGCAACTAATACTATGTAAGAAACTTCTATGAAGGTATTTTTAATGCTGGCTACTTCTATCTTTGAAATGACGGAGGTGGCGCGACTTTCTGGAATAATGAACAAGATTTTGGAATCATATATATGCATAACTCTTCAAAAGTCTGCTAGGAAAACTCAATTTAGGCATTCGGACAACTCACTATGCCACACAAAGTGACAGCACATCGCACTGGAGGCACCCAGTCATTTTCAGCTCTTCTGATACTGAGAAATTTGACCGATCCAGGCTACGAAACTGTTTTGTCCCTTGTATCTGTCAGACCACTCACTTGCCGGCTACTTCATTTTTAAGCCACTCGATAAGTACCAGTGCAAAAAATGCTCAGAAAGTGAATACGACTTAAACTACTTTTAACCATTTCGGCGTCTCTAAAATTTAGAGTTTTAGGCTAGCAAAATAGATAAGTTTGTTTCCCACAAAACCTCTGTAAGTTTCAATTGCTTTTTATCTTGTCTAAAAGCATTGTTCCCGTGCTAATGATGCAAATTACCTGGAAACAAAGTACTGGTTCGCTCTTCTCCGCTATCACTTTCCTGTAAAAACGAGAAATCACCTTAGCCTGGCTATCTTAGATTGCAAGAAGATTTACCTCTATCAGTATTTCACGAAATCTGCATACAGTAGAAAACCTTTGGGCAGAAGTCAGATTGAAACGCGAGATGCTTGAAAGCTTTTGGGACGATGAATAGGAGAAAGCAAGTCAAATAAGAGAAGTGCTGAGGTCCGCCCACTATAGTGTGTTAACACTTCATATTAAGAAAAATGGTGAAAATGAAGATTGATAACCACAATAGTTGCTGGTAAGACAAGAGCACTAATTTGGGTTAAATCGACTGACACGTCATTAGGAAAGATAAAAATCAAATAACCAGTTTGATACTATACCTGGACTTAACTGCATGACACAACTCGTAGGAATTGATCAAGAATGGGTGCTTTGACTTTCACGTTATACAGAAAGTTTAACACTGTGGCAATTATGCTGGAGACCTGAAGAAGCAGAAGAGATTTCTTTGCCAAGGTGCAATATAAGAATCATTTTCTCGTTTGATATGAAACTCCATAGATTACAATACCGGCTTCACAGGACATGCACAGAGTTATGTATCGTTAATATTCTTTACTAGAAGAATGCAGTCGCAACTATGTCGTTTTTTTAACAAATGAGTTTCTCGGAGACTGAAATGTGACAAGTATTATGATTAACTTTGCACTCAAAAAGAATTTTGCAGATTTTTGTGTGTCGAGCCGAAGTATAAGCATTGGTCCTTCCCGCAGTATGGTTGTCGAACTGACAAGCGGTGCTCATTTTTACGTCTAGAAGCTTGGCTATGAAGAGGTTGCTGCCATAAACCACTGCCTTTATTGGTTAAGCTTTTTTGCTAGGGGATATCTTCAGAGGGGAAAGTTGTCCATTGTTTTTGCCGTTGAGAAAGTCTTACGAATCAAGAAAATTTGCTCGTAAGAAGCAATCTTATTAGAACATCATGGTTATTCGTCACCTTAAGAACAGTTAATTCAAAAATCAAATGCAGCTTACTATAGTATGATGCATATTTATTTTAAAACTATATATTGAGTGAATTTCGACCACGAGCCTTCAATAAAGACTGAAGAAATTTCAGATTTTCCTGGTTTTTAGCCCAGGTAAAGCAGTTTTCTGCATAGCTTGGAAACATCACAGTGTTTTACTGGAGAATCCGTACCCTTTACTTGCTTGATTTCACAAACACTAAGCAGGAGAAATCACCGAAAAACCAGTTCACAACTTCCAGTTAGGTAGAGATTTACTGTAGAAGAAGAAGTACAACTGCAAGTGAGGAACAGTGATTTCTGACAGTTTTGCGTTTGATTATCAAAGCTATTACAGCCTGCTACAAATTCGAACATGCTTGCCTAAAGCTCAAAAAAGTTGTGTTATCCAAACCAATTACTTGTAGACCTAGTGGCCGCCAAAGAGACAATGGTTATTCTCTTCTCTTTTGCGTTTCACTACCTTTCGATGTTTGTACACTTCTTCATTAGATTCCTTGGACCTCAAAATTGGCCTACATCATTGCTAATAACAGAAATTATGGCAATAACTCACTCCACTGTTCCAGCTCTATATGACAATATGTATGAGAGTTTTTTAAGCGCATTGCTAACATGAATTTTCAACGGAAAGATTCTACTGACGTCTTTTTCTCTCCATAACGGCATTCCAGGCCAAAAGCTTTTTCCCAAAAAAGCTACCACCATAAATTCTTCCTTTCAAAACCAGAAATGCAATAGCAAACATGAAAAAAGCGCAACTTCTGGATCATAACTTATCCGTCCACTATAAAAGCTAAAATCTTTTACAGCTTTTAGCTTTTACAGGATAAAGCTCTCGGTGCTGATCAATCCCTGAGGGATGGGCCATGCATTCGTCTTCAATTTCTAACTTCTGAACTGAATGCATATTTGGGCAATGTTTGAGGTGACTGAATGCATATTTGGCCTTTACAATGACTCGCGATGGCCTCCCGCTGAACCGAATCAGTGCTGCTTATCCTCCCAGGCAAGTCTGCGACCAGTCTGGTTTCAATTTACCGACCCCGGAGGGATGGATGGCTTGGTGAGCCATGAGCACGAGACCGAACCATAGACCTCGTGTGCGGCACAGTGCACCTCCAATCGCTGCGCCACATGCGCTCATCCACACCCACCATAACAGTTCAAAATTTCAAACAAAGTCCACTTATGAATTATAGAGTACACCCGCCACAAACGACCATATCATTAAATGAGTCTACCGTGAATTGAGGGGTATTCTCAGATTGACAAGAAAAGTGATTACTGGAGCTTGAGGATATGAACGTTCTCCAGATCACCATGGGGCCATCTGGTCTTTCTCAAGCTCAGGTGATTCTCTTATGATGAAAGCTAGATAAGGTTTCGGACAATAGGTTGATACTTTCAGATGCAATCATGCTGGTATGGACTTCCATCACAGATGACTGTTTTGAGGTAAAGAAATGACGAAAATTTGGTGGAATGGGAACGAATGGAAGGAAAAGACCATTCAAGCACCGTGATTCGCATATCTAATTTAAGCCCGAGCACAGTTAGTTATCCAACGGGTTTAACCAATTATGTGCCGATAATATACATACTGACCAAATCTGTTCTCATTATCATCATCTTTAACCAGTGTTCTTCAGCTTCAGCCATAGAAAACCAATTGCACTCTAATGACGCTTTTGCCCTAATTTTTTCTCAACTAGTCATCATCCACTCTTACTTTTGTTTTGGAGTTTTTTTGCTTGTAGTTCACTAAAACATGATAATTGAAAAAGTTTGCATGTCTAAAGTTCTTCGAATGATATTGTCTTTTTCCGTGCAAAGCGGCATTTCAAAGCTGAAAGTGCTTCTCAAATTCATTGAGCAATCGGCTTTATAACAATTGCATTGAGCCAATATGCGTGGCTATGGAAGTGCTGTTCAAAAAAGAGTTTTATATGATCTATAAGAATAATTGGAGCTTTACGAAGGTTATTACGTCTGAGCCATACGTACGTTTCGGAGGTGTCGTTCTCGTCCATCAGTGGCCCACATCTCACACTAAACCCGGAACGTTGTTTATGGTGAAGACACATGATATTGTGTTATCACCAATTTTCATTCGATGGATTACGGTTGATAGCTTAAATGTAAAAAGATCATCTCATCGACTACATTTTGAACCTTACTATAAACTTATCAACTACCAGCCGTACTTAGTCGACCGAAAAACAATGGCAATAATGCAATATCATGTGCCATCACCATAAACAGCGTCTTCCCACCCCTGCTATGAAGTGCGGCTAAATGTGGGGCATGGGCCACTATTGAAGCGGGAAACACCTCCGAAACGTACTCATGGCTCTGACGTAACAACCACTATAAGGCTCCCAATAAACTTACAGACTATAACGATTATTTATAGCGAAGTTTCAAAAAATGTCGATGAGATGGACTTTTACATAAAAAGGAATTGTTATGCCCATCGTTCTAATTGAAGCGCATTATCGTTAGATGTACTTACTACATATGCTGTTCGACTAGCACTTCAGAATGGATTAAAACTTCCTGAATTCAATGGAAGGAAGAATGTGTCAGCCCGTAATTTGAAATCTTCCAGGACCTTCGTTCAGATGAAATCAAGGAATGAAAAAATTCATCGTGGGAAAGCTTACGCGAAAGTTGATCTTAACAGCGATAGGTTTCCAATTGTAGCATTATAAATGATAGACAAATAACTATTTTGCTGTTTGTTCATAGTTCACCAGGTGCTGATGCACTCCCCACTGCTTTAATGTCTTTGCTTTAAAAGCTCAATTAGCAAACCTTGCAGGTGAACACCTTAATGTAAGGTCAGCCACAGATCGGACCGTCGTTAAGTCCTACTTACGTCCCTTTCATTAACTCTCAAGGTAAGCCTTATGATGTTATATTTTCAACCTGATCTTCTCAAACTTCCTAAAATTTGACTACGATGAAACACACCGTATTTCAGCTTACGATGTGGAAAAGCTTTGTGCTTGTAATATTAGTATTAGGTTGTCTCTGACTAGTAAAGTTCAATAGCAAAGTGAGCGATCAACGATAGAGTGCGAGAAGATTTAATCTAGCTCAAGGCGCTTGTAAAAAAGTTGCGAAGGGCGATGATCTGAAGAAAAAATTGGAAAAGGGATAAACGATGAGGAAGGAGGCTGACACTTCACTTGGATGTTCTCTAGATGATAGATATGTAGAATTAGTGCAATGTGATTTTATAGCTGCCATTGAGGCAATGCAACATACCGAAAGACGAAGAAATCGTTTTAATGAGGTAATTTCGTGGGGAATTCTTAGTAGGTCCAAAGAAGAAAAAGGAAGATATGAACAGAGCTCTTTTTTAACCGCTTTTAGCGGTTATATGATGTTATAGATGTACATAGTGATGTAGAGTGATATGGAAGGGTTCTGCGCGAGGCACAACTCAAACCCGTATTTAACCCTATTCAAGGCGAAAGATATGACCATTACGGAAATTCCTTTGTGGTTTCGATAAATGAACCAGAAAACAAGAACGGACCAAATTCACTATTTCCTCATGATCATTCGTTTTAGAGCCGTTTACAATCAACCGCCGGAAGGATGTGATGATTTGAAATTGAGGAGATCGTTGTGGGATACAGATGGTAACAAAATCGCCACTTATTTTCCTCTCATTGATCTGTGCTGCTCCAAACACAAATAGAGCTTTCAATAAAGCCTTCGTCCTGTCAAAGGGTCTTTTTAGTCCGCGAATCGTCATGTATTCTTCTTCAATCGCACTCGTTAGAGGTGATTGAATGCTGATTGGTCATTGTCACGTGGTAACCAGCACTGTATTTATTCAGTGCTGCTGTCCTTTTGAATAGGTCTGGCACCAAACTTCCGGCAACAAAGGGATGGAATGTTTCATGAGACTGGAGCATGGGTTCGAACCATCCACCACAAGGGTGCTGCAGAGCAGCAGAGATAGCAAATTTTGATAAAAGTTGAGCAGTGATTTCATGCCATAGGTACACTCAATTATTTCGAAGCGTGAATCAATGGAGAGAGTTCCGTAAACAGTCTGTTAGAAAATCAGGCATTCAATGGCAAGTGCACTTTCACGGTATGTCAATAAACACATTCTAATTACGATTTCTCTTTGGCTTTTGCTTGTCGATGGTGCCCCTTTGAGCAGAATAAAAATATCATTACAGCTGATTAATCACATCAAAAAGACGTCATTTTATCAGAAAGCACACTTCATAGGCAATCTCCTTGTTGTGAGAGATAGACCACGAAAGGTACCATCCAAAATGATCTTGAATAAAAGTAAACGAAAATGTATTATTCAGTATATCTCATGAACTGACGGCTTTCAACTTCAACTGAGCAATCAGTACGTCCTTTTATTATCGAGGTAACAAGGAGCTTTTTTCTCTACAAAGCTATCACTCCTCCGGGGTAAGATTACTAGAGCTAGACCTGCATGAAACATGTCTACTCCTTTCAACTTAAAAGGGAACGCTTTATCCCAACTTCTTCAGGTCTACAACATTTCCCAGAGCGAATAATCGAACTGACTTGCAGCCAACGGCATTTACACTAATGTGGCAACCCTTATGAAGCAACCTAACTCACACGAACATTTCGAAGATTTTTGTGGAGGATAAATGCGATGAACAAGTCGATTCCAAGAAGTGTTGGGAACTTCATATTAAATGTTGGAATGAGTAGTACAAAAAACGAGGATGTTATAAAGTTTCATAGAGCCAGAGTTTCGACATGTTCACTTTCTTCAAAGCCGCGATAATTGAATTCTACGATCGGCACAGAAGTTTGTCCTTGTGATGCCAGGCTAAATAATCACCTCGACTCCAATCTTCTGGAGTAAAGAACTGCTTAATGTAAAAGTCATTTTGGTTGACGCTATTTAACCCTTGCAAACTTCTCATAAAAAATGGTGAGCGCTCCAATATACATTTGATTTATTAGAGTTTTAAGAGAACATTGCTTTCCTAAATGATTGAATATCACTGAGAAGACTTCTGTAAGGATAATTATAGCAAAATGAACACCAATAATAAATTCAAAACCTCTCATTTTCCAACGAGAGAATCACATCTTTGCAAAAGACGACAGCGACAGCAGCACCTTTATATGTAAAGGTATATCATCCGAACGATCGGATGAATCGAAGGGCAGTGTGCTACTGAGGAGCCTAGAAAGGCAAAACAAGCGCCTGCCTAGCACTGTGTAATTTTCCTTCTAGACCTCTTTACAGGTTTGAACATCTTATCATGTAATCAGATTATCTTTGCAAAAGAGACCGCTTTTTCCGCTATGAGTTGAAATTGTTTTATCCTAGTCAAGCGAAAGTGGAAGAAAATTGTGCAAAAGCGTTGATAAATTATGTAAAAGTGAAAGAAAACTTAGTCGGCGCACATAAAATTTAGCCGGCTTACGCAGCTCAGATCTTCAAAGTTTATCTCATCTTCGTGAACCAGAGGGCTATACACCTACAGCGAAACACAGATGGGCTGGTCATATACTGGGAAGACGTTCTTTGACCGCTTACCGATTATCTCTTCAATGTTTTATCGAAGGGATCAGGTACAACACGACACATTGCTGAAGGAAGTTTAGATAATTTCCTTTCTTGGGTGCTCTGGCATGTGAAACTCCTTAGTCGACCAGCTCCGAAGGTGGATTTCCGGAAATGGTGTTGCTGCGATGTTCTTGTGTTTAGCAATTCTATTTATTCCGGTTAATGAATATGGTGTTTATTGCTCACCTGCGAAAACTCATGGAAGGACTTAATATCATAGTCTGACTTTTCTATGACCTCGGCATAATCAATCAGTCATACTTTCTATACCGATGAAACTTGTAGCACAAGGTGCTAATGGAAAATTCGGCTGTTTCTACGCGCTTCGTTTTCTTTGGAGCCGATGATTCGAATAGCTTAACCACACTCTCGGTTCTTATTGTGACAATTTCGTTTCGTCTCATTGATGTCGAGTTCTTCTTTTAGTGGAGCATCAGTCAAATGAAGAAGCTCACATGGCGAGCTTTACTGGGCATGATAAATGGCCCGGAGAAAACGAGCGTAAAACTTATATCCCTTCCATTTTTTAAGTTCTTCTTTCTACGTCTTATGTGTGTTGCTCAGTCTTGATAGATGAATATTTCAACATCCCACCACTGTTTAGAAAACGGTAGAAATTGGAGAAATATTAGTTATACACTTGGTTTCTCCGAGTGATCTACTCACCCTATATATAAGGAGCTCGCCCGGTGAAGATCTTGATCCGTGCGATGCTCCACTGAAAGAAGTTTCTACTCGAGCGAGGCGAAGGCGAAGTGCCACAACAAGGGTGGACGATGGTACTCGATCGACTCAAACCGTCGACTCTAAGAAAGAAAGAATGCGCCGAGACTTTAGCCAAACAACATTGTTATAATATAACATTCGTTTCGAGTGTTTTCACAAGACCACAGCTCAAAATTCAATATGCCTTGCAATCATTTTTGAGCCACGCATGTCAGTGGTCTCTCAAGCAGGGCTGACTTATAGAGCCCGATATACCCTTTCTCGTCTTTTGCTAATCTCTGTGGGTGCTCCAGTCCCCACACCAAGAGTTAAGAAAGAAAGGGTAACTGCTCGACTAACGAGATCGCAAGATTGAAACGCGTGTATCGAGCTCTATAAGTCAGCTCTGTTTGACAGACCACTGACATGCGTGGCTCAGAAAGGATTGCAAGGCATATAAATTGTTATATAGTTCAAGCTACAGTTCCAATCGGCTGAAAATAGATAGCGTTATGTTGAGTAGGTATCTAATTTCTTCCTTCTGAAAACATCGTACTCGTTTAATATGAATTTTCAAGAAATATTTGAAATCTTACTCGAAGTTGGTACGCCAGGGCTATACACACGTGTTTCGGAGGTCTCGCACCCCACCTCAGTAGCCTACGCCCCACATTAAGCCCTGTATTGTGGCAAGGAGGGGATGCATGTGGTGACGGCACAGTTTACAATAACACTGTGCCATCACCACTTCTCAGTCGATGGATCTCGGCTGATAGAACGCCATGGATCGTATTATTTCAGGAGACTACAGATTGAAACGACATCCAGGTCGTGAAGAAAATTTTCACCTTTCTTGATGTTTGTGGATTTAATTTTACATCGATCATTACAATATATTGTATGGATCCCGTAATTTTTCCTATACGATTCGTTTCCTCTCATTCGAACTCCGCAGAGGTCCTCTAATACCATTCGTTTCGAAAATTTCTTAAGACCACGCTCAAATTTAAACATATCTCATATTTATTATTTGAGTCTTCGAATACTTCGCGTACTGCTTCAACTGCTGCTTGAGGAATTGGCCTTTTCGGAAAATGTTTTGTGCATTTTCGAGATGAGCTTCACGTACGTTTCCGTAGTCTCTCTTGCCTTATCAGTGCCGGCTGGGAATGGGCAAGATTGCAGAAACGTATTTAGGCCACCATATCAACCGTGATAAGGCTTGAAACATTCTCTTAGACTATATTAGATCTATCGCTTCAAGTTCTTCTTTAGACCACGTTCAAATTTTAAGATACCTTATAGTTGTTTTTAAGCCATTCGTGTGATCTATTATGGGCACTTATGCATTGCTATACACGTGTTTTCGGCCTTGCACAGCCTAGTCAGTAGCACCGTGCCTTTCTGTGAACTATAAAAATAACTATAAGGCTTATTGAATTTTGAGCTTGGATCAAGGAAACACTCGAAACAAAAGGTTTGATATATTTGACGATAGCAGCCAAGAGCAGTCGATTGTACAGCACTGACAATTCAATGATATTTTCACTTGATGGCTCGTGTAAATAGTACGTCTGCGCCTTCTCTATGTAAGGGGTTCGCTACACTCAAGAGGACTGACTAAAACGAAAGGAACTGTGCGATTTACGAGGATGTGCAAGGTCGAAACACGTGTATAGCACTGTATAAGTGCCCATAAAGTGTCACATACATGACTCAAAAATAACTATTAGAGATATACATACCTTTGTTTCGAGTGTTTTATTAACACCACGCTCAAATTTCAATAGATTCTTTCATTAATATTTATGTCAACATGTCATGTGGTTAGACCACATGACATGTTGGCTCAAATAATAATGAAAGGATCTATAAAAAATATATTTACTTATAATCACAAGACTTAAAAAAATAGATCCTTTCATTATTATTTGAGCCAACATGTCATGTGGTCTGGTAAAGGCTCTTGTACAGCTCGAGACACGTGTTTCGTCCTTACAGACTCATCAGCCGGGCAGATCCCGTCGTCTGTCGATCTTTTCATAGTCAGTTCTCTCGAGAGCGTCACACTCCTTATATATAGTTATAAGAATAGAAAAATTAATATTAATTAATATATAGATTTTTGTTTTTATTTTTTTTATTTTTTTTTATTTTTATTTTTTTTCATTTTTTTAATATTTAAAATTAATATATAGAAAGGATCTATTGAAATTTGAGCGTGGTCTCAATAAAGCACTCGAAGGAAAGGTATAATATGATAAAATACCAGCCAGCTAGCAATCGAGTGCGAAAACACTCTGTGTTAGGTGAATGTTTCACCTGACATAGAGTATAAAGCGTAGTTCATCGATAACTATATATAAGGAGTGTTACGCTCCCGAGAGAACTGACTATGAAAAGATCGACAGACGACGGGTTCTGCCCGGCTGATGAGTCTGTAAGGACGAAACACGTGTCTCGGGCTGTACAAGAGCCTTTACCAGACCACATGACATGTTGGCTCAAATAATAATGAAAGGATCTATTGAAATTTGAGCGTGGTCTCAATAAAGCACTCGAAGGAAAGGTATAATATGATAAAATACCAGCCAACTTAAAAAAATAGTCGATTGAAAGGCAATGCCTGCATGCTTAATAACAGCCGTAAGCCATCGACTGAAAAAACTGGTGAGAACGACAATTTCATGTGATTTTAGCCGGACATATTTTTACGTTTCAGTTATCAGTGGGTTGACTAGTGCGGTTTGTGGTGTGTTTGATGAGGCCTGCGAGAGTCGAAACGTACCTATAACATTGACGCATCGACCTCGAAAATGCTTAAAATATTCTCTCAAACTAAACCGAATTTTAATAGCGAGTTTCAAAAGTATACATTCAAGAGCGATTATGTCTTCCTTATGGATGTTATAGAATGGTGGTAGAGGAGACCGTCCATGGAATCTTGGAGGTAGTCGAGCTAGGGTATCCTCAAGGCGCTCGTCGATCCTTCACAAGAAACTGCTGGAAAGGAAATAGAACTGGTGCCTTTCCTAACACATATTACTTCAGGTATTGTTATTTTCCAGAAAAGCTCTTTATTTGGAGTTCTAAGGAGCGAAACCGACGAAAAGCTTATACTGGTCTAGCAATGTTAAAGCATCGAAATACTACTAAGAGTATTTTCAATTATTGAACTGAGTCATCAATTTAAATATTTAAAATTAGTAGTGGAGATAAAAGTAGCCAAATCGGAATAAAATGAGCTAATGAAATCAAAATTCAAAGTAAGAGCATTTTGAGATAACATTAATATGACCATGTGATATGGTATAAAGTAATATAATATTACGCGTGTGTTGTCATAGTGTCAACCTTTTCGTAGCCAGCCAATCAGAACGTGCTGGTCCTTCATTGTGCTTTTCATCGGAGCGTGATTTCAAGTATACCAAAAGCAGTATTTTCAATGGTAAGTAGTCAGGAAGGCGAATAATGCTTTCGAGATCATCGTTCTATTGCTCAGTTTGACTCCTTTTTGTTCTGTCTGAGAAGAAAAATTCAGGTCAAAACTGAGACACTCTAAAGCAAGATTTCAGTCCAATTAATTAGCGCATACATCAAAATCTGTTAATACAGGACAAAACGTCAGAGGCATATATATGCAGAAATTAGTGCGTACAGTCATGGAAGATCAATAGATGAAAGAAGTTCATATAAAATTGTGAATCAAGGTATCCATAGATAATCAAATAGAATCCCTTTCTTCCAAAGCTTCTAGCGGGTGGTATGGTTTTTTAAGTATACAAATTGATGTAGAGTGATATGCAAAATATTTGCGTGAGCCCGATTTGGACCCGCACTTTACCCAATTCGGCGGCACATGTTCTATCTCTTGCACCACCGACGTCTGCTTTCACATCAGTATTTCTACGCTACGCATCTATCTGTCAGCAACCAACCATCAACGGTTGGGTCCATGTGGTCGCTATCAACATTGAACTCAGTCACACTGGCAGATATTGGGTATTAGATGATCAGATAGGAAATTTCTTTTTATTTAACCGCTTCTAGCGGTGGTGTGATGTTACAACTATACCCACTGATATATTTGTGACGTAGAAAGAGTGGTGTCAAAACAGGCGTCGGTGGTGCAAAGAACAAAGCACGCGCCTCCGGGTTGGGTGAAATGCGGGTTCAAGTTCCAACTGACGCAAATGTTTTGCACATCACTCTACATATATAGGTATATTCGTAGATACTTTGGTAGGCCAAATCATTTTTTATTGCGATTTTTGCGATTTTGATTGGTTAGTGACACATGAAGAAGGGAAGGAAAAAGCTTTCAGAAGAGGAACAACTCCTTTTTTATAAATTTTGCACAGATTAGTAGAGTCAATTCACGAATCTCTACCATGATCTTCATCGCACCTAAGAAAAGAATATCAGAAATGTTTGTGCGGTTAGAGCAACAGAGGGTAAGCTTATTTGGTCGTGTACAACATCAAAATAGACGAGAGACTTCGTACGGGTCGCTTTCCATACAACTTTCAATCGGTTTCTTTACACCTTTAGACAAACCAGCAGAAAAGTGTGAGAAATTAGGTGGTGGGAAATGCAAGTTAATCCAGTATTATTGCAGCAGAAAAATTCAAATCACTTTGTGATAAAACTAATTTCAGAATACTGGAAAAATTCTGCTTTATTCACTTTGCTTTTCACCATTTACGATGTAAAAGGAGCTAGTACTCGGTCTCTGAGGAGAAATCTATGAATATTACGCCATAAAATTGACTGCCTTAAGCAGTATAGGCACATTTTTTCTACCTCAGCAAAAAATTGTTGAAAACGATATTAGAAAGGACCAATGGGATAGATACGTTGTTTCGTAACACGTTTCCTGCGCAACATCAAGTAGTCAAATCCTTGGTTGGTAATGTTTTACCTGACTAGGCTTTGTTTCATCAATTATTGAGACTGTATCCTGTAAAGACTACAAGAAGGATTTCTTGCTATTGAAATTTACATGAAAAATGGAGGAACTGCATAAAATAAAGGCTTCGAAGAATGTATTTGCAGTAAGAATTCTAGAAAAACAAGAACGACAAGATAAAGATTGCTTTGCTTTTGCTTCCACGTCTGAAAGATTATCTAAATCTTATAGAAAAAACCAGAATAGCAGAGATAAGAATAGTCACATAAGTCTTTGATTCTCTTTCTGGCGGTGAAAGAAACATAGATTAAGCTGACAAATGACTGGGTTTAAAATCTTTCTTTCAAGATTTTATCAGTAATAGGACTTATTCAATGGAGCAGAACAGAAAGGTGAAGCATACCGCTAACTAAATAAAGAAATTAATAGAATTGGTAGTTAATTAAGTGGCCAAATAACTATTTTCATTGCTCACAATGGCCTTGCAAGAAAATGGGAAAACGAAGAAAAGAAAATAGAAAGATAACTGCTTGTTGAATAAGTCCAAATTTCTGCTGTATAAGCTCTAGTCTAGCTAACACATCATCAAGTTCGGATCACATCATCAACAATACAGATTAGGTGTGCGAAGAAGCCCGCGGATAAGGTAACCGTTAGTGCAGCCCAAAAGAAAGGAATGAAAAAACTTTCTCGAGGCTGCTGCGGGTCCAATGATTGCCTATTAGATTCGTCAAATAAGGAATGGTCTTCAGAAATTTAGTTCAGTGACATGAAACTGGTGAAGAAAGGGTTTCACTTCAATTTCTTGCCGTTACCACCATGTGGTACGACTCCAGGACAAAACAACATCACAGCCGATCTAATTTGGGTCGCAAGTTTCGAGTCATACACGGCTCTCTGACTTTTTCTCAAGAAGAAATGCTTCAGCCAGTGGAATACTTCGCACATGGTCGTCTGGCCCAAGAAAGTTCACCGAGTGATTCTTTACCACTTTGAGATTGTTTGTTTGTTTCACATGCTCTATTACATTTCACGAAGATTGTCTTATCACGAATAACAAAACGTTCAATAAAAGTCAGTCACTTGAACAAGCAAGCCTCCAAGAAGATCTCCAGCAGACGCCATAACCGCACAACAACACTGTAATAAAAATCGCGATTACTAATTGCCATCATTTTTTGCGTTAATTGAACGCAAAAAAACTTTCTACTGCAAAAAACAGTCTCCATCCTAGCAACGTCTCTCTAAAAAGGAGTAAACATTCTTGCACAAAGAGTCTACCTGAGCTATCTGAGTCGAAATCTCTAATATAGCTTTTGAATCGTCTTCGAAACGTCGTCATAGAATAAGGGTCGAATAAGGCGTCTCCATCTCACCAATGCTTTTTGTACTGAGCGAATAATGATTCTCTCAACTAGAACAAAGAGAGCGAATACACTTATAATAAATATCCGCTGCATGTTATTTTGGTGAAGATTTTTGTGTAGTCTTTTTAGAAATGCTAATGAAGCAGGTATGTTGTTCGAATAGCGCGATGAAGCAAGAGAAAGAAAAGACTGTGGTAAATCTGTAGGAAATATAGTTCATTAAAAGCTATATTTCAAAGTTGTTAATTATTCATTTTAGTTTAGTGTTTGTTCATAGCGGGGAACAATGTAGAAGAGTAACTATAAGGATACTGAGCTCTGAACAAACTCCGAATCTCAGATGAGTCTGAAATGCGCAACCGTCTCTACCAAGGCTCGCATCTTATTTACTACATCAACCGATGTCTTTATTTATCCTTTCCTTATCCACAATGTTACTCTGTTCGCTATGTTAGCAGTAACCCGTAAGGAGGAATGGTCTGAGAAGTATAAGTCTGTTTTGAACTCACTTAAGCTAAAATTGCTTTCGAAATTCCAAGGTTTAACTCTTGACTGGTGCCTAGCACTTTCCTAAGTCAGGTGAAGGTGCTAGAATGGATGTCATGTGAGCCCTAGAAATGATAGTTGCGAGTTCGAAGCTCAGCCAAGGCTCCGAGTTCTGCTCAGATACCGGCATCCTCAAGCGTGTATTTCATACAATAAGATTGGTCTTAAATTATGTAGATTAGCGCTATAGAAGAGACAGAGAGGAGAATAAAATTACTTACTTCATAGTAATGCGCTTGCTGGGAGAACACCCAGTGACAGTTTTGGTGGAAGTAACGGAAAATGCTATAAGAAGAATTCGTACAAGCTAATAACTATATTTTGCGTACTTGAATGAATTGATTTTGGCTTCAAGAGATCCGATAGTGTAGAGATAAGCTTATTTTGTAGATGTAATGAGCACAGGATCCACGTGAGTACACTTCGACTCTCCTTCTTTAGGCATATATGCAACTACAGTGATTTCTGACTCCTCTAAATGGCGACGCCTCTATTTTCTTAATCCTGACAACGATTTTATGCTCTGGAGAAACGTTAGACGAAGAGAGCTTCACTGTCGACCGAAATATCTATGACAACCCCTAGATGGAGGGCGATGTTCGAGTACTTCGTTGGTTGCTAACTGCTGATACATGTGAGGTTCTTTCAGCACGGCCAACGTCTATCGTGAAAAAGATTAAACAACGGAATTTTTCAAATTTTCCTGGAAAAGCGCTCTAACTATAAAGCTTTCCATCCATTTTTCCAATGTACTGGCGGCGAATTAACGAGTAACCCGATGGCTGCGTAGATTCATGCATAAACGACGAGGTACAACCAACATTTCCATAAGCTTATGCGTCTTTTTCATCGACCCTACCTATGAAATCACTATATGTCCCCAATTCTGGTAATAAAAAATCAATAGGACCGCGTAAAGAGTAGCACTGGACTGATTACTGTGCTGAGATTTAATTGTTCTCTATTCTTCATATGTTGAAATATAAATGTGCAAGGATGAAATTGAAAAACTGTAAGTGGGATAGTTGCAACACCCTTAACATCTGAAATTGTCGTCTCCTGATTCCAAATTTACTTATCTACTAATTAAACATCCTCCTGCGAAACTTCACAAGCAGGTTTCTAAGGCTTGAAACTTGAAGGGGACGTGCTCCAACATCATTAAATTATAACTATAAACATGAAGATTGAGTCATCAGAATTGTTAATTTTTTGGCTGTCTATTTTATGCAGAGTTCACACAATTTTCAACAAATTAGCTGAAAATTTCGCATTTCATGTGGAGAGAAAGTCCTATGCACCAGATTCGTATGGCAGCCTCCCGAATTCTCTCTTGTCTTTCCAATTTGTCAATCCACTTTTGATTTCGTTCAACTTGGTTTTTCTACTCGATGGCCCATGTGAACTACTCCAGAAAAGCTAATCTTATCAATTTTTCCTTGGCGATTCTCCTTGGTTGGCTTTTGTAGAATGAAGTCGTGAGGTGTATCCTCGAAACTACATGCACAGAAAATCCCTCTCAATCGTATGGCTCTTTGCAAATAATTTTTGATATATCCAACAGAAACGCCTTCATATACATGTTATAATGCGCAAAATGCTTCAAACTGCAAAAAGTTCTCCTAAACAAAGCCTTAACATTACCAACAACGGACCTTTGAGTGCTCAGCAATCGCTAATCCTGTTTTCATATCTCCAAGGCTCTAATCTATTCAGTCAATACTGGAACAAATAATATGCATAATCATAAATCACAAATATCACCTATCGTTGTTCTCCGTGTAACTTACCGAGCGCAGATATACACTTCATTCGTCCATGTCGCGTGGAAGAATAGCTCAATGAGTTCTTGATACAATGACTTTGGGGGTCAATCTTTTTTTTCATGATCTAAGCAAAAAACTCCGTGCATCAATTCTACGGCTTCTTTGCTGTGCTGTTGGCTTCACGCCTCGAAATACACTAAATAAGTGATTCAAACACCTCCTGTGCTCATTTCACTTGATTTTCTTCACTTTGATGTCTACAAGCTCGTATTAGCCATGTGGTCGTAGAATGCTTAGGTTCGCTTTCGTTCTCTCAGTTGCGTGAGGGACACTCTCATCATCGCCTAACATAAAGTGCGCCTCGTAATAAGGAGTCAATCGTCTTCACTAAGTGACGGCCAGTCTTCAGGCATTTGAGTAGATCTTTTGAGGAAAGACCTGTGTTGTTTTGAAACAGTATAGCAACTCCCGCAAGGATCTGCAGCTATTTTATACCTTTCGGCCTATAACTGCCGTGCTATTTATGTGATCGCATAGGGCTCACGGTACGAAGGTTGGAGTTGAGATTTTCTTAGGCGCGGCACGCAGAAGACCTACCAGGACCTACAGTGATCAAACGTAGTTCGTTGCCTTTGAAACCGTTTGAAATCATTGTAACACGGGCACCGAGAAATGGGTGATCACCAAGTTGCGCTCTGTGCTGAAAGCAAGTGGAGACGATCATCAGGTGGCGGAACCTTATAAAAAATCACGTGGGATTCGCCACCGGGGGGTAAAGCGCACAGTCCCACATTTAATCACTCTCCTTTGTACACAGTTTCCCTAACCTTCAATGTCAACAACCCACTGTTCGCTACCCCGTTGAACTTTACGAAGACCACATGAAGCATCCAAAACGTCCACGTTCCAAATAAGGTGATCGTGCCCCCACACCCGCTACAGTACATACAAAAAGTTCGAGATCGACGACCCAGCATCGACGCCAGGCCCTCGGGTGCCTCCGTCACTTTTGCTACTGTCCTCATTTTGTGAGGTCACATACCTACTATTCTTTACTTCTTGTTACTGACTCATCGTTTAGTGACCGTGCTATCTTATTGCCTCAATCAGTCGTTCATTATCTCGTTATTACTCTTGAACAATAAGTTTGTGTTTGGTGTATTTCCTCACCACTGAATTCTCTTAGAAAAATCTGAAACTTCATAACACTGCGAAAATTGCAGTGAATACTAGAAAATTCGAGTAGTAGTTATTACAAGGGCTGTCAGCTCAACTGGGTTTATGAAGCGAAATCGCCTACCCGATCAAACCTGTTAAAGTTTGATGGTTGATAGCTGACATAGACATAGAGATTTGAAGAATTAGTGGCGGAGCAAGTGTGCCTCGATGGTGTAACGATAGAGCGCGCGTCCCTGGATAGGATAAAACGCGGGTTCGATTCCTGCCAGAGGAGGTGTTTCTGCTCACCACTCAATTCTTTTGGGAATATATGGAACATAATAACACTTCCCCAGACCGACTGTCAATCAGCCCCGGCTTGCTCCAATATAGTTCCTGACTTTCTTCTCTAAGCCAAACACGAGGTGTTGAATCAAACTTTATTAGACAGCTGACGTTTCGGCAGTTCGCCTTCTTCAGTGCCTGGAAAGGTCTAATTCTCCGCAATCCAACCAATCAAACACTCCATTACTCCTTTAGAATATATCACCAGACCTAGATTTCAATCGCATCAAGCAAAATTAACTCTCAACATACTCACCGCTTTTATATGTGTTCCACTGAGTGATTCGAGTGGAAATCACCGGAAGGAAATCACATAGGCTTGTGATGCACCCTACCAATCAAAACAACAGTCTTATATAATGACTCAAATCACGTTTGATAACAAGGTATTCCTTCTTGTGATTTTTAGTTGATTGGTGATGTTAATCCAAAGTGCTTCCAGAATTTTTCGCGCTGATGTTTTTTGTTCCTGCACAAGGATGGTGTCTTCGATCTCAAAATCAACTCCGTCGTGCTTCTGTGCTCCATGCGTCCAAGCGGGGTGTTTCGTCTATCAAGACGTTTGTCAGCTAGGTGTTCTTCTATGCGGGCATAAAGCGGCCTACCCGTATCGCCAATATATTTATTGCTACACACTTTGCAAGAGCTTAGGTAGACTGTACCTATGCTCATGCAATCATCATCTTTACCGTTAGAACATATTTTACAATCTTTCATTATACAGAGACGGTCATATAAGCGATTGCTAACTAGTTGGCGCTTTAGAATACTCGGTGGTATTTCAATGATGGCCACCGTCTGCTCTAAACCCGCTCTATTCTAACACCGTTCTATAGCTGTACTAATCTCATTTGAAAAGAACGGGAGGATGAACGGGAGTTTCTTCTCATTCGAGTTTTCGTTCGGAGGCGTGTCATTTCCTCTGAACCTAAGCCGAAGGGTTACAAATCCGTATCCATTAAAGTGGCTATTTCCCGGGCCACTTTCACGAATTCTACTCTCTGCTCCTCCCCGGTACATACATTGGCCGCTTTGCGAAACATGTTTTTTAGTAGCGACATGTTCTATGTGAGTGATAAGAAGAAAGATAGTGAACTAGGATATTCCTATTACTTGGCTTTCGGTGCCACTTTTGTTAGGCAGCCGCTCTCACTTAAGTTTTTTGCACGTTCAAGAAAGAGAGCCAATCATCTCTCGGTATCTCACGGGTGAATTTGAATATTCTGACTGTTCAATCAACAATCTAAAGCAATTATCTAGTCCACATGGGTGGAACGGATAACCACACAATCATCTGTATACTTACAGTAGGATTCCACTTTCGACGTAAAGGCAATCGCCAGGCTAGGTGCCGGTAGCTGCCCCAATGTCAGCTCTCTCATTTAAGCATACTATTTCACGGACCCTCTGTAGATTGAGCCGTTCAGGCACTCTTTCAATGGGACCATGAACTGCTCAATCGACAAGCCATACATGTTTACAGCTCCTTGGTGTTGTATCAGAAGCTCATGTGTGACTTGCAATGCGGAGTCATTCGACACGTTGGTGAGTATAGCAGTGACGTCGAATGACTCTATTACGTACGCGCTGTTCGGGTTCGCGTTACGTAGACGATCCAGGAACATCTGAGTGTTCGTCACATGGGCTGGAATGTGTCTTGCAACTGGGATGTTATTAACGTTGAGAACCATGATATCCTATCCGTCGGTCCGCCTACACAGCTGATGACGGATCTATTTGAATATAGATGGATCGTTAGACGTTAGATCATCAGTGGATACTAATTTATGTGTGTTTATAAGTTAGAAGACGGGACATGTTGGTGACTGGATTTCCAATTAATAAATCATAGATGGTCTTAAGCCTGTCGCTTTTGCCACATAGACCCACTCATTGTTTAATTTGTGCTTTTGTCTTTGAATTCCAGCCCATCTGACGAACACTCAGATGTTCCTGAATCGTCTTCGTAACGCGAACTCGAACAACACGTGCGTAATGGAGCCATTCGACGTCAGTGCTTTATATAGCAACGTGCCGAATGACTCCGCATTGCAAGCCACATATGAGCTTCTGATACAACACCAGGGAGCTGTAAACATGTATGGCTTGTCAATTGAGCAGTTCATGGTCCTATTAGAAGAGCGTCTGAACTGCTCAATTTTTAGATGGTCCGGGAAATATTATGCTTAAATGAGAGAGCTGGCATTGGGGCAGCTACCGGCATCTAGCCTGGCGATTGCCTTTATGTCGAAAGGGGAAGCACCAGTGATGGATCTCCGGCCATCACTCTACTGTAGGTATATAGATGATTGTTTGGCTATCTGTTACACTCAAGAAGAGCTGGATGATTGTTTTAGATTGCTGAATGAACAGTCAGAGTATATAAGATTTACCCGTGAGATACGAAAAGATGACTGACTACCTTTCTTGAACGTGCAAATAAACTTAAGCGAGAGCGGCTACACAACAAAGTGGTACGGAAAGCCAAGTAATAAAAATATCCTGGTTCACTATCTCTCTTCTCATCCCTCACATACGAAAAAGGCACTAGTAAAAACATGTTTCGAATAGCAGCCAATGTATGTACCGGGAAGGAGCAGAAAGGAAAATTCGTGAAACTGGCTCGGCATATAGCCACTTCTGATGGATATGAATTTGTAGCCCGTCGGCTTAGGTTCAGAGGAAAGAGTACGCCTCCGAACGAAAACTAGAATGAAAGAAAAGTCCCGTTCATGTTCGCGTTCTTTTTAAATGAAATTAGTACAGCTATAAAACGCTTTTTGAAAAGAGAGGATTTAGAGCAAACGGTGGCTATTATTGAAATAGCATTGAATACTCTAGAACGCCAACTAGTTCTCAACCGCTTATAAGGCCGTCTCTGTATATTGAAAGATTGTGAAATATGTCCTAACGGCAGAGACGGTGATTGCATGAGCGCAGGTACAATTTACCTAATCTCTTGCAAAGCTTGTAGCGATAAATATATTGGCGAAACGGGTAGGTCGCTCTATGCCCGCATAGAAGAACACCTAGCTGACAAACGTCTTGATAGATGAAACACCCCGCTTGGGACGCATGGAGCACAGAAGCACGACGGAGTTGATTTTGAGATCGAAGACACCATCCTTGCGTAGGAACAAAAACATCAGCGCGAAAAAGTCTGGAAGCACTTTGGTCAACACCTCCAATCCATCCAAAAACCGCAGGGAGGAATGCCTCGTTAACACTCGTGATATGAGTCATTATACAAGACTGTTGTTTTGATGGGTAAGGTATATTACTAACCTTCCGGTGATCTCCACTTGAATTACTCAGTTGAACCACCACATAAGCAAAGCGGGTGAGTATGTTGAGAGCTGATGTTGTGCTTGATGCGATCAAAATCTAGGTCTGGTGATTTTTTTATAAAGGATCAATGGAGGTGTTTGACTGATTGGATTGCGGACAATTTGACCTTTCCAGTCTCTGAAGAAGGCGAACTGCCGAAACGTCAGTTGTGTCAAATAAAAAATTTTTTTTTTACAATTCCATCGGTCGTCAAACTTTTGAAGTGCACTATTTATCATTTTTTACAAACTGACACTTTTTCACAAAAAAAAACTATATATGCACAAAAAACATGGGCGAAGGCTCAAGAGATATAGAGCGACAATTCAATAAAAAATCTAACTTTTCTTGAAACGGAGAAAAATGCATAATCAAGCAGAGAAAACCGTGCACCGTTCCCGAAGTGCGCCGGACGCAGTTAATTAAAATGCGGTCTCAAAAGGTCTAAGGCAAGAAAAATTGTAGAGTTGATCACTTAAACACGACAACTCCTACAATTCCTTTGAAATACAAGTTATAAAACGCTTCACACTAAGCAAAAACTGCAGAGAATGAAGATTACAATTTTCACACAAAAGTTTCCAGCTCTACTTCATACAAGGATTGCTAAAAAACAAATATGGAATTCTTAATGTAAATTAAGCTTTTTGGGGGCAAACCATTTTGTTACAGAAAGCTTTCCCTTAGAATTTTCAGTTGTTATTCATGAGCTTGAAGTTCGGTGAATCCCATGATTGATTTTCGAAATAGTTTTCCTACTGTGTATAGCAGCGAAAAATTATTTTCACTCTACCCTGCTTTGTACGCACAAAGAAAATTTGTGAATAGCTTTCTAACAACCACTACACAGCCATTTGATATCTTGAATCTTGTTAATTTTGAGATTAAATTTGAGCTTTAGAGAGACGTTGTCATGGTGCTGCAAGAGCGAAAAAAATTTGCTTTTTACCCTTCATTTTCTTCGCTTGTAATATATATATATATATATATATATATATGTATATATAGAAAACAAGCTATAAATATATGTTTATATATATGAACATATATGAACATATATGTATATATACATCATCGTAAGCGTATGAATGTGTAGAGAAATTGCGTTTTATCAGAATAACAAAAACTTTTGAAACTTCTCTGAGAGGGAAAATTTCTAGAAAATAAAATTGTCCGCACTGTCACGTATGGCGCTGCGCGCAGCGCTGCCTCCCTGAAATCGTGCGACTTTTAATATTCATCAAAAGTTCTTCTCTGTTTCGAACAAATCTCAAAGTTCTTGCAAATGCATGAAAAGCTTTGTCCTATCGCTCTTAAGATATTAGTTTTTATTTATATTTTATATCACCAAATAATCCCGCTTCAAAGTTCAACCAATCAGCTAATACATCGAGTGCGGAGTGTAATTCTTTTTCTCTTTTCCAGCTCAATACAGTAACCTTTTCGAAGCTTCATTTTCAAAATCATCACGGTCTATGCTGTCATACAGTTGTGAGAATCTCATTGAAGACTTGTTTAAAAAATTAAACAAAGATCTCAGATGATAAAGCTCGCGGCCTCGGTTAATTGCTGAGGGATACGCCCTGCAACAATGTTGTCATCAGTCAATTTGTTATATAACTAAGACTTTCAAATCTAACATCGCTCGACTTGGTACCATGCATATTATTATGAACTCAGAAAGATTAAACCATAACAATTTTTCTTCCAAATGTTATTAGATGTTTTTCGATTCTGGAAAAGTGACATTTTGCAATGAAACGCTGGGCCATGATTAATGCCTCATGGGTAGGACATAAATTCAACACATGTAGGCATTGAGGCTTTCCAATGTATCAGATCGAGATGTTTATCCTCTCAGAGACGTGTTTCACAATGGCCGAGCTGACATTTGAAGCTTCAAGTTCTTGGTTCGCCCTCGTCTTAAATCTACAAATCTTTCATAACTTTGGATTGTGAAGATAGCTACCGAACTTGTTTTGAAAGACTCTCTCTTCCTTGCAAGAGTTGGGATATGTCAACGATGAAGATCTATCAGTCAACAAAGTTATTCTTGGAATCCACTGATAATTCATATATGTGCATTCAACATCCTTAATAAGAAGGCCACAAATTCCCAGGAAGCAACCGGACCCCTATATACGAATATCATTGCGAACAGTCGATGCGAAAAAACAAGGCAGTTGTTAAATCTGTTGAGATTTGGATAATATGTGATGTCGAGCTACCAAAAACAAATTTCTATCTCATTCCACCACTTTCGGCAAATAAGTAATGCTAAAGACCTTTAGACGGACTGTCCTTTTGTGTGAGAAGATGCTACGGTATAACTAACGTCGTCCTTGGTAGCAGCTTTCTTAAAATATTCAAAAATGAGCGAATATCAGCCCTCATGTATGAAATTTTCAGTGGTAAATAAAGCTGATGTTGACTACAAACTTGCTAGTCCATTTTTTAGGTGACTGCCATAAAATGTACTTTCATCGGTGTGAAGATTGCTCCACTGTTCATTTTGATCAACTACTTTCGTTTTTTTCCTCATTTTGTTATAGGATCATTATTATTTATTTTCCTATTTGTATTTATCTGGATGTTCTATAAGAGAAAATTCTCCGATTCTGTTTGCGTAGCATCGTACAATAACGTTTGTGCGATTATTTAAGCGCATTTTGGATAGCAAGTGAGATTTTCAATGTGACTAATGCATCAATAGCTTCAATGGAGCTCAGAAAGCAAATTTTAGTAAAAAAGTGAAATGGAGTGTTTAATTGCTCAATCTTTTTTATGGCCCGCTCCAAAAACTGTGACCGCTGCTCGTATTGCTCTATTACGTCTAACGAGCCTCCTCCCACGCCCACTTTCGCGCTCATTAAACAATAGAGGTAGACTCAGGCTTTGTAGCAGTTCAGTGGTTTTGGTCGGTGCGGTCACTGCACCAGAAATTCAGCGGGTTTCAGTGGGTTCGGTTGGTATAGTTAATGCACTGATTTGTAGTGGTTTGGCTAACAAACGTTTAGGCTCTCACTTTGTGGTCTGTCGCTTGTCAGCTGCCTGTGTGTTGCACACCGAGCAATTTTGGCCAAGCGAGTCCTCACACATCAAGGACCGTTGACCCACTGTGTTGACCCATGGCGTTAGCCCCTTCTCGTTGCGTGCGCGGCGGAGGTGCGCCGTGGGCCAACAGTCGTCAAAGTGATAACTTACGGCATCACCACGAGCAGTAAATATCGCTCTACACGAACTATTAATAACTCTTTGAGACCGCCGTTGATATTCCGGAGGCGTCGCACCGTCGCCTGCGCGGCACTCTCAGGACGGTGCATCTGCGTCACTGTGCGAGAATGTTGTGCTTCCTGCGTCTCCGTTGCCAGGAGCGCCTTCATTCTCACGATACGAAACGTTGCCGGTACCGTAGCTGATTCAGACCGTGAGAAAATTGAGATTGAGAACAAAGGCAGAAGAGAGTTTGCCCGATTAGGGTATGCGGAAACAATTACAATACAAAGCTCATTTGTCAAAAATGATCTTGCATATTGCAATACATTGAAATCTTTCGAGTGATCTGATCTACGGAAGTTATTCATCGCTGCAATCTTTGTCATTTCACCGCTATCATTGATGCTATCATCATTATAACTATCATCATTATCATCAACATTATTACTATAATTATCATTACCATATTCACTATCATTACCATTAGCATTAAGATTATTATTATCACAATCATTATCGAATGAAAGTATGATTCATTTCACCAGCTACAAGTTCAACTGTTGTTCAGTGCAATATTTAGCACTCTATAAGTGCCTTATCAGACCTCACAAACAGCTCAGAACAAAGACACTTATCAAAGCCATTATCATAACCACAATATCTATTATCATCGTTATCATTCAGCGATGTGGTTTCCTCTTTGAAACATGAGAAATGTAGATGGAATATGGAAGATATAGATGTTCTTCTTGCTAATATTATCTCTGTAGAAACTTTTTCAATGAGATCTCATCATTTCTTGATGAAAATGCTCATCAGAACCTGAAGTCGCATCCATCATGCTGTCTGACGTGTGTCTTTTCACGAGTTGCGCAGCTTTTCTCACGGAGCGCGACGCCGCCATTACAGTAGTTGACGAGATTGACGTCGCGCGTTGTGGGACTAAACGTCAGGGATAATCCGATATGGCAATGAATGAAAACTTTGCAGCGAGCAACCTATAATTACAACTATCACAATATCAGTACACAATGGTATATATACAATAATGATGGGACGTTGTATACGCTGCGTAAAAGAGATCTATGATTACTCTTGCATTAAAAGTATAAGGACCATATGTAATGAGATGCGAGTGTGGCAGAGAGAGTAGTGTGTCATTGAGCTGTGTGATGAGGTGATAAGGCAGTAGATCACTTATAATGAACGATTGGGTAATAAGAGTAAAAGACAACAGCAAAAGAGTAAAGAGGAATGGCAAGAAGAAGCGTCAGTGATGACATCGATTAAATCATGATGGAATGACTATATCCAGTCAGGTTGGCGGTGAAGCACAATCAAGCGGCGGAGAGCGAAATATTGCTATGCGTGCCTTGTAGAGGTTTGCACGGGATGTGGTAATCAGTGAACATATTGTTACACGAAGGTCACGGGGTTGATCGTAAATCTAAAACAGCTTAACTGCTGTGCGGGCAATGCATGGCTTATTATGATATGCTTCGCCACCGTAGTAGATGTTCCTACCACATCATGACCCCACTTTTGAACGGCAATCTAACATTCAACTACTACAGTGCGACATTAAATAGAGCCAGTGCACAGATGACCACAACGGAGCATTGAATGGATTGACTCAGAGTTGCTAATGCTTGAACGAACATCGCATGAATTGAATCATGAGCGTCTTAAGTAAATGGTCGGTACTGTCGGTTTAGCTGTCTTAAGCCAAAGAAACAATAAGATAGCAGCAAAGCCATACATAAGTTGCTGTTTTATGTGGTAAGCTGTCAAGAAATTGCCCTCCTCGGTTGTTGAAGAAATGACTTTTATTCTGATTTATTTGCAGTACTATGAGGTTTTTTCACTTCCTTTTGTTAATTGGGTATCGTCTCCGATTCTCTGGTGTCCTTCGTAAATAATGACGATATCGGTGACATCGCGGTGGTGTAAGATGGATTTACTTTCAAAGAAGCACATACTCTGTTTATTCCCATTGCGTTATTTCATTATCATGCATTGTGGCAGTAAAGTGTGCATCAAGGTGATATCGCACCGCACCGCTAGACCACTTTTCATATAGAAATAGGTCAGTGAAGGAGCTGCATTTTAGTGGCTCAGCAATCAGACTGAGTTTTTATGTAGCACAGGACACACTCTCATCGTTATAGCTGATTGCACTGCATTTGTTTCTACACTGCTAAAAGCTCTTTCCCAGTAGAAAATATTAGGTGAGATTTAGTTACTATTTACAATGCGGCTCAAATATTTGAACACAAAGTCTTGCTTACATCACGTCTTTGTTAGATCCAAATTTTTCAACGTACCTGAAAATCTTCGTAAAAAATTTTTGGTTCACTCTCACCAGCAACTCAGGCTGTCATCCTTCACTCAGTCTCTAATTCTTTTCAGAATTTTTCTTGACATTCTTCTCGAAAACTATGATGGTGGAATGTTTCTCTGCAGATCGTTTCTTATTGTAGACACGTTTCATTATAATCTGCAAGAACTGTGAATTTTTTTCGCTGGCGTCTTTGGAATTGAGAAGTTAAGCATTTTAGAAGTCTTAATACTACGACGTTCTTAAGAATTAAACGTTACGTATCGATTTCGAAAGAACACTTGACATGAGATGACTTAAATTTCAATTAATACTCGTCGCTGTTGCTCTGTCATTTGTCTGCCACTAGAAAATAAAATGACCCACTTTTTCCTTCGTTTATGGAAGCTGTCTTCATGTTTTTCATTTCTTAACACTTTTAATGCGTCAGTTGTCAGAAATTTTGACAAATTCACAGTCATTTCTTTGTGATGTTTCAACAACGATGATTGTTTCTTCACTATTTTTTATGCAGAGGCGATATTCTTGGCAAAGTTTCTATCTTGAATGTTCGTTTACGATTTCACGCGTTTTTATTCCACTTGAATATTTTATGCTTTACTTTTCAAAAGAAGGCGTTATTGCCCTTTCGGTGTACGCGCATGCAACTAGGCATGAAACAAACTGCTACCCATATTGACAAAATTTTTATAGATTGGTGAGAATGCATGTAATAACGCTAATGAAGAGTCGATTTGTGTTTTTGGCCTTTGATAGTCGTTTCTGGGAGGATATCATCTACTACGTGCAAAAAGCAGCGTATCAACCATAAGAATACTGAGTAGGAGCATGGAATATGACGTGCAGAGGCCCTGCCAAGATTACCTTTCTCGGGGGCTGACGTATAACTCATGGCACCATGTAGACTCTCCAGCTGCCGTTTTCTTCTTAACTGTTGTGAACTTAGTCTTGTTGTTAGCGTATCTATCAACGCTGGCGCTTCAATCGCTGGGAGAAAGAAGGGAGATCTTCCATTCTTTGTTATTATTCTCCTTTCTGTGCATTTCATTCCTATGCTTCTTTCATAACCTTAAGTATAAAGAGTTGATAACCCTAAAAGAGGAAATATGTTTTTGTATATAGAATTTCCTTTTGGTATGGAAGCTGCAAATGCTCACCATTTAATGTATTCACAACAATGACGGCCTCTCTGATAATTGCTAATTAGAATATCAAATATTTTCAAGTTCACACAAAGATCTTACTGTATTGCATTAGTGGCCATATAAAGATTCCTTAACATAATGATTTTATGCTACACTTCTATAGGAAAGTCAGCTTCTCAAACAATTTGAAGAGAAATCGGTATTAATAAAATCTCTGACATAAACGTTTTCGACAAGCAAAGTCACTAGTTGATGTTCTCATCCCGCTTTGTTAAGACGGGATTCAAATTTGTCAATCGCTTCGCCTTTCGAAATAGAGCGTGAAAATCCTAACAGGAGAGAAAAAGAGGGCCTACTAGTTCTTTGAGCTGAAGTTCAAAAAATATCATAAGATTGAAGAATTCTTATGTCATTTGCAAAGCTCCGCATGTTCTAATGGTTTTCGTATTCTGTGAGAATTGTGATATCCTCGCATATTCGCACATATCGCGTTATCCGATAAATTTTGATCCATGTTGCTCGAAAATGGCGCTCATTTCCAACTCTGAAAACAATGTCTGAGTTCACAAGACACTTTGGTAAATCAAGTGAAAGAACATCAAATTCTACTCACTCTTACCTCTCTTCTTCCATCGAGGTGACCGTGATTTTCTGTCGACCCAGAGATGTACTGTTCCTGTTTTTTTTTTCAAATCAAATCTCGTGTTTCGAACGATGATTCAAGATTTTGGATATTGTGGAATGCATTGCGCAGATAGGGTCGTTCATGTACGATTGGTTATTCCTGCTGCCATTTTAACGGTGCAAAGCTTAATCAATTAGCTTTTGTCTTCAGTTTTTTTGAAAGACTTAATGTTACACAGTTTTGAGAGTTGAAGATTGAATATGAAGTACGCTGCCTGCATTGGGGGTACGTTCAGCGGATTGCATATTGAATTTGCAGTGCTTCGATCCTAACACTCCGTTTCTATGTACCTTGAATCGATAGGTTTGGTAAATTTCTACCAGAAATGGCTGAGAAAGCAGCGCTGACTTGATATCCTTGTACAGGCTGGGCATCCATTCAATCTTGAGCACGGTACATAATAAAATTCAATAAATGGCGCGTCCTTCAGAGATTGTTCATCGCCAAACGCTTTGCTTTTTATGTTGAATTGAAAACTAGAGATTAGATCTTCCCAGATCTTCTAATCGCTTACAGGACCATAGAGCTTGCATCAGGTTGTTTGAGATGATTGGCGTAAAAATTTGCTCATGAAAGCGGAATCGTGCCAGAAAGACGTTTCATTCGCGATGGCAGCAGGCTATGCCATAACGTGTCTCTGAATGCTGTCACGAAGAAAAGTGTCAAAAAGAACATTGTTGAGGCATATATGTCAAGAAAACGAGACAATATCGCGAGGAACTCATCGAACTTGCTCATCGTTTGCGTTCCGGGATAAGTTCAATTAGTAGAGAAAATAAGAAAGGGAGCAGCAACTAAACAGTGATTTTTCTCAAATGGTCGACACAATTTGTAATAGAGACCCAGCGCTCCCCTTAGATACAAATGAAACTAGTCCTTTTCCTCCATGTCAATCCATCTTCCCTCTCCTTCTCTCACTTTATCTTTCTCTTCTATTTTTCATGAATTTGAGCCTTCATACAGACCTGTTGATACACATACGCTCATTATAATCGTACCCTTTAAGATGTTATGTATATTTTCAATAATACATACCTTTTTCTTATTCCGTTGAGCTTGCTATTTTTTCCTCGAAATCTAGTTGCCTTGCCAATATCCTAGCAGAGACTCCATTTGACCCTGAATTCGAAATCGTTTTCTACATTGCAACAAAACCATCGCATTCACCCTGGCAGCTCTGGAACGAGAAATGATAGCGCCCTAGTACAACAACTGTATAGAAATTTCTGGTGTTGTTAATAAATTATTCATAGCACCACCAGTTGTGCTTCACAAATGCAGCGACTCATTGCCACTCTTCTGCCTATCCATGCTCATCCGTCACATTCACAACCAACAAATGCTTTGTACTCTGACTATATCTTCCATGGTTTTCGTTGCAGGACCAAGACTACGTCTACATGTACAAAACTGTCTTAGTCATTTCGATTGTATTCGTAGTGACAGGAATGCTGCTTACCGCTTTCAGTTTGTTCAGTCCTGCATGGCAGGCACGTTGTAAATATATATCTAAACTTTATCCAACCGTTATGCTAGTACTGTTCTATGCTAAGTGGAAGGACGGAAACGTTCAATGCTGACTTTCGTTAGAGACATAACATATTTTCTTTTCTATTCGTAGTCGCATAAGAGTTTTCGAGTTCATATCTGACCTACGCAGTCAATTCCGGTGCATGTCCATACACGAAGTATGTGAGTTCATCTCTTCAAACTAATCCGGCATCAATTTGTGGACGCTAAAGCCATGAAAGGGTGGGTGTATTCGGGTTAAGGATCAAGCGAATGATCGCGTCTTAGATGGTATAACAGTAGCCACTGTACTAAACGTATCCGTTCTGACTGGCATAGATTGCTTATTCGAGTATAAGTTCGGCGCATTTCAGATTACTAGAAGACCTAAAATGGCCGAGATTCATCATCATGGTCTTTGGTGGGACTGCATATTCTCGGATGGCACTCTTATTCCACTCAATCAGGACAAGTCTCAACTAGCCAGTAATTTTTCTCGTTTTTATATTTTTTCTGAAAAGTATCAATCAACCATTCAGACCATTGATTAGAGGTTTATGTGTGAAGGTTTCTCAAAACTTTCTGTGGTCATGAATCGACACTCTACGACTTTACTTGAAGAGGACACATCTAATTGAACACTATTGAAAATTATAATATGTAGAGTAATATTTAAGGGTTATTCTTAGGTTAACTCAGATAATATGTGACAAATTACTACGTAACGACTCAGGTTTATATAAGGAAGCAGTGGGTGATTGAATGATTATACTAAATTAGAACAAACATTACGCAGAAATTTAGACGAAGTTCCTCGACACTTTCGCAGATATTCGACAGCAAACTTCGGAATAACACACGATCAAAAGGTCGTTTTCCACAATGGTCTGCAATTTTTGCACGTTAATCTATAATTTTTCGACACTTTACGCGAATAGTCGACAGTAAATTTTGGAATGAGACACGATAAAAAGGCCGTTTTACACATTGGTCTGTAATTTTTCTACACTTTATGCAAGTAGTCGACAATAAACTTTGGAACAAGAAACGATAAGAAGACCGTTTTTCTACAATGGTCAGTGATCGTGTGATTATTCACAAATCTACACCTGAATGGCAAGTCAAACGTATTTCTGAGTGAGAGAGTGGTGGTCTGCTCACCAAACCAAAACTAGTAATAGGTAGTATAAATCTTTAACAATATTTAAAGCCTTACCCGAGGTTGAAACGCCAGGGCTATACACGCGTGTTTCGGGCTTCTCGCCACCCTCGTCAGTTGCCCACGCCCCACATTGGTGTACCAACCTCGGGTAAGGCTTCAAACATTCCTAAAATGTTATGCTGAGTGTTTATTGCGAGGTTACAAAAGCAGTCGATGCCATGGATCAACTAGTAATAGGGTAAACTTTTCAGGCATGAATTAGCGCTTATCAATAAATCAGTTGAATCCCTCACCAAGCTATCAACGGAGCTCGAGTTCTCATGCTCTTTTCAGTTTCTTTTTCTTCTAAACCTTCAAATTAGTCCTTTCTGTGAAACACTTATAACGATCGGCTATCCACAAGGTCTTCAATGTTACATGTTGGAATTTCCTCTGTTTCCGGCCAGCGTCACGAAAAGCACCATATTTCTTTTCTGAAAACTCATGAATAACCCTGCCTACCAATGCTGTGGTCACCTTGTTGTGCATGTAATACATAATACCCAAAATGTGCATGCTGCACCTACGTAGGGTAAGGAGAACAAATTAACGAAGTGCATTTCTTACTAGTGATCTAACTTACTACACATCCCAATTTGTGCACTGCATCAATAGCTTGTTCAACACAGATGTTATGTTAGACGCAAGCAGCAGGAAACTGCTTCTGACATGTAATAATTTATGGAAAACCCGATCTTTTGAGAAAAGTTTATCCTGTGGCGATGAGATTATGGCTGTTGAAGAGAGCTTCACCGCTACGATTGTGCTTGATAAAGAGGCTCATGAATTCCCTTGTTTAAGCCGTGAAATTTGACACTTCAGAAAAGTTTAAGTTTACTAAAAGATGATAAATCATTAGGAAAACCTTCTCAGAATGTTCTGCTGTTCGCAGAGCACGATTTGTTAGTAAGTTTAGTGATGCTTGTTTCCAGGAATAATCATTGAGCTGAATATCACAACCTTTTATCAATCTTTCGAACGTCGCACTCGACTGCATATAATTCACAATTTTATGCTTACGACATTTCACATAATTTTACAAACGATAGGAGTTCTTTTTATTTGACTGCTTTTTAGTGCTGATATGATGTCACAAATATACCCAATAATGTTGAATGGTGTGCAAAACTTTGACGTAAGGAGGAACTCGAATCGAACAATTGTGTAATATTGTTCGAAAGAAGATTCCAGGCACAACTCTGTGATGCTCAAGATCCTTTGAGCTCTGTGGCTATCAAAAATATCTTTGATAGCGGAAACAAATAATATTCACCACCGCTACGATCGGACCGAGTTCTACGCCATGAAACCAGGCGCTATCCCGCCTGTTCCCACGCAAATATTAGCCTGATAGGCCATGTGCTAGCACTCTCGCAGCGAATGGCCTCTATAGGTGTCATACAAAGTAACGAGAGCGGCCAGTATAAATTTCATAGGTTCAATTCTTCCGGCTTTCTTTTTGAACACATGACACTGCGTTCGCCCACTTATGATCACTCGGTAGCCTATCCAGCGCAAATACTAAGTCGACGTCTGCTATGGGAAAGTTCTCAATAATTTCTTACGTAGTCTCTTATTTTCGGCGAAAGGCTATCACTATTAAAGATAGTGTGTGACCAGTGAAGAGGAACAAGAACGCCTCTACCTCCATGATTTGCACCGCGTTCACTGTGTAGGATCATTTCTGACAGTCAAATCGTTGTTTCCCATTTCTCTGTAGCTATGGTGATTTGGTGAGTATTTGAATTGGTGATATGAAAGAATTACAAAGAAAACCTTGCAATATTTTCTTAGCATAATTTATAAAATTTCATTGAATGTTGACAGCCTATTATTGCACTGTATGTTTATTTTTCTTTACGAACACGAGTCCTATTTGATTTCTTTAGCTTCGAGTGTTTTCTTGAAACCACAGCTCAAATTTCAATATGCCTGATGATCACTTTTTGAGCCACGTATGTCAGTGGTCTTTCAAAGAGGGTTGACTTATAGAGCCCGATACACGTGTTTCGATCATGCGATCTCGTCAGTCGGGAAGTTACCATTTATCGTCTTTTGCCAATCCTGTGTGGGTGCCATATGTACGCACTAAAAATATCTGAGGGTGTGTAGGAGAAAATGGAACTCATATAGGATAAGAGAGAAGTAGTAAAAGTAGTTTTCTGTTATCTCCACCGCGTTTGACCCCTTTGTTAAAACTGCATTTTTGATTTATTTGAAATGCAAGTAATCATCCGATGGCAAAAATCACATGAATTTGATCGGCCTATTTTGATCCTCAGAATGCTTATTTTTTGCATGGTGACGCTCGAGATGAAGTTTAGTTACACATTCAAGGATGAGGTGCAGGGTTACGATGCCTGTTCCTGCGCACTTACATGGTAGAGATTTTCTGCTGAGCACCTCTTATCGTCCAGCCTCTTAGTGAGGTTGGACTTTTGTGTGTGATTGATTGATGAACTAATTGATTGCCACTATCGGTCTGTAGTAGATTGGACACGATAGATAATTGGTTTATTAGACAACAGCGCTATAGGCGATATGGTGAACAATAATGTAGCCGCTAGTGACATACCAATAAAATGTACATCATGACGATATAGAACTATGTAACGATGTATAATATATACACCATGATGGTATAGAACTATGTACAACCACAAGAGACTGATGAGTGCGAATGAAGCGAACTAGGGCTGCGCGGCCTGACTAGGCGGCGGACCTCGGGAAGCAGTTATGTGTGCCCCGAACAAGACCTAAATACTGAGGGTGGGAAACAGTGGGTGATTTTTACATCAGAATCATTCTGGGCGGATATACACATGAACTGGAACCCATCCCTGGTGGTGGGTCAAACAAGGACTCAGTCCACCGCTGTAGTCGTAAGCTCCGCTTACAGTGCGTTGAGCTTTGCAAGTAATTGATACCATGGGAACAGTAACGAAACGGCTAGACTAAATATCGCAGAGGATAAGTGACGACAGCGACCGCTCTTGGAGCGGTCAGATTGCTGAGTGGCCTTAGCCACGATGATGACCCGGTTTCTGCCTTGGCCGCGCTCTTTAGAGGACTGTTCGCGATGGAGCGCATCAGCTGCTTGTCTCCGGGACCCCGCGGCTCTCGCACAGAAAAGCAGCAAGGGCTCCGTAGAACCGTTGCTACAGAGGATTTCTTGTCGGATAAAGTTTTCTTATAAACAAGCGATAGTCACTCGATAACACAAATCTCAACGATATCCAAGATATGGCCGGCTTTGCAGGAAACTCCTTAAAGAGCTGTAACAGTCAAAGGAGATTGGGTTTTGGGCTCTAAAGGGTGAAATTTCCCAATATTGGCCCCATGTCTCCGCGCTTTTTGCAACGTATCGATCATGTGCGGAACGTGATCTTCTTTTGACTTCTACGGTGCTCTATGAAATACGCTCCACAAATCAACTACATTTTTGACATCGCTGTGACTTTCGTTATTGAATGATCTTTTAAAAATTTGACGGAAAAGCTTTGTTCAGCGTGAAATGCTTGAGTGAGAAAGATAATTTATTTTTAATCTTAGAGCTCATTAAGGTTGTCAGTCTCATAACAAACAACACTGCAAGAACTATCGATTTTTTCTGCTATGGATGAATATCAAATTTTTGGAAAAATCAGAAAACGCGTTTTTCCAAGAGGTCAAAGCAAGATGCGGACATCAAAAGTGATCCAAATTTACGAAGCGTAGTTTTCTGACTGTTAAAGGGCTCTTAAGAGTCCTTTCCAAAAACCAAGTACACCGTTGAAACTGCTAAAATTTCTCCTATTTATTGAATATTGACTGCTTATGAAAAAACGTTATCCGGCAAGCAATGCTGAATGTGAAACAAAATTTCCTTTCGACTGTAGCAGCGCAAATAAACAGGCCGTTTAGAAAGTAACATAATTCGTCAAACTTATTCAATTTTAGCTATCGAATGACTATCAAACGTTTTGTAAAGGAAAAAAGCACGTTTTTTCTCAAGCGCTCAGGCAGTGTGGAGATAATGGAAAAGTACCGTAGAGTCTTCCTCGGAATACAGAATAGCCAATTTGTACAGAATGACAATGTTGTTAGAAAAGGTGGGATGACCAGAAATTGTCGAAGTGGTTAGCTGCTACTCGTCAATGTATACTGTTTACCGATGAGTATGATGAAGGAGGAAAACTTCCGGAGCTTGATTCCAATCTCTTCCTCCAATTAGCTCACCTTCGTTTTGGCCGTAGCCTCTCATTTCTGTGCTATTTTCATGAATTCGAAATGTAATAAAGAAAAGCAAGCGACGTTTTGTGGCATTACCATATTTTGTGGTATTATGGGTAATATACTGAGTAGCAACTGGTCAGAGTTTTCTGCATTCTGTGGTCTCATGAAAGAAAAAAAGGTATTTACATTTAACAAGTAGCATTCAAGCTGATGTTAATCTTTACGTTCAAATTGATGAAAATAAAAAGCGTATAGTTTTGCATTCTAGCACCCCGATGCCACTGAGGGGATAATTTAGGCGAAAAATGCGTAAGTAAATTTGATCCCGTGGTACAATCTCAGCTGAGGAGTGTTTTGGAAAACGGTGACACGCTCTCTAAAGAGCTCCTCTCCCATCGATTTCTCCGTGAGTCAGTCTAATTTTTTTTTTGGAACCTTTTCATTGTTTCAATGAAATCATATGCTTTTGTTGTTATGATGCGGTGTTCATCTGGACTTGACCTTTAGGTAGGCACAGGTCGCACACTCTGCTTGAAATTTTGTGAACTCTTAGGTAAATTCAGATCATCTTTTTCTGGAATATTGAACAGCTATCAGCCATCTTCCATAGTACAGTGGAAAGTATGACATGGTAAAGCGCACTGCTACATTACTGAGACAAATTACAGCCTACCCTCATTCTGTAAGTACAAGCATCAAAAAGTATAGAAAAGACTGAGGTTAAGAAGGCCGGTGTTCGCTCTTTCCTAAAGCTCACTGAGAATACGCACTTTGTGAACAAATGCATTTCTTTAGAAATGTCCACATTTTCAGCTCACCACAGGTCGGTAATATTTTTCTCAGTGTTCACATTAGTATTTGGAACGATTGGAATCATAACGGGTGCTTGTTCGCCGTGTTTTCCACCAAATTCGTTGCTTTACGTGGTCTCATTACTTATGACAGGTACATTGCTATGTTTTGCTCTACGAGTGCTTGAATGTAACAAAAATAAGACCAAAATGAGTACAGTTATCAAACCCTTGGGTGTGTGACGGAGAAAAATGCGATTTTTCAACAATTCAACGAATAACATTTTCTCATTTTCTAATGAACTGACTTCTCCCTTGGAAAATTCTGCAATAGAAACTGGAATAGAGGAAACAACTAAATGCGATAGCTTGTCCCTCGTTTATTTGATGCATTTTTTTCAAAAAAGAATTTTTATGAGGCACTATAAATTCTGTTATAGTTGTTACCGATTCTGCTCGTCGGGTATATAGTGAGATTCTGCTTCCTATAATGTGTTTCATATAGTTACATTAGAATTATAATCACTGTAGCAGTATTCAAAGAAGAATCAAAAACCGTGCCCACTGTTCTGACAACATGTGGTACCACAATCACTTGGCCGATAAAGGTCTATCAACACTAAAGGTGAAGGTAAATCAACACTCTCAAACGACACTCTCCGACACTCCTATGAAGGTACATTAACACTCTAGATGAGAATATACCCAACGATGGTGAGTGATGTGTAGAATTTTTGCGTCCGGCGAGACTCAAACCCGCAATTCACCCTATTGGGAGGGAAGGGGGATCGGCCGTGCTTTAAATATATATGAGGTTATATCAACTTGATGAGAGCTTTAAAAATGTTGGTTTGTAAAGTATTTTCCCATAGATAAGTTTGAATGATTCTCGTACTACCTGTCGTGGGCGCCAGTGGGCGCACCTGTGCTTCTCCTCTGGAATTGCTACAGTGATTAGAAGTAAATTAAAATTACATGAAACACTTTTCACCAGAAAGAAGTCCAATGATTCGATAAGCAAAATTTCAGTAGCAAATATGACACGATTTTTATAGTGCCTAATAACAATCGTTCTTTAGAGAATTGCACTAGCCTACCGTCGAAAAGACGAGTAGCAAGCTTTCGCATTCAGCTATAACTTTATCTGCAGCGTTGGTCGGCGTCTCGGTAATTTCGCGCTCCTTAGAGTCTTGAACGTACTATACTATATCATATCTAGTTGTACAATCAGCATTTCTTCTAAATAGCAAACGGCTAGTTCAAAAAATCAATCAAAATACCTAGCTATTGGAGAAAACTCATTGATTTGATCTCTACATGACGAAGGCCACGGTGTTTTGTCACGCACAATGATCAGTCAACCTCACCCAAATTAAAAAGTAAACCTAAGACAGAGTGTCTCATCACTTGTGCTATCAGAGGCTTTCCTCTCCAAGTTATTTTTGAATTTCAAAAGTTATTCAAGAATAATAAGGTTTGTTAGGTTAATCCGTGGCGCATGTGGCGCAGTGGTTGGAGGTGCTCCGCGTCGCATACGAACTCGAATGGATCAATCTCGCGCTCGTGACTCACCAAGCCATCCATCTCACCGGGGTCGGTAAGGTGCTAGACTGGTCTCAGACTTGTCTGGGAGGATAAGCAGCACTGACTCGATACAGCGGGAGGCCACCGCGAGTCATTGCAAGGCCAGATATGCATTCAAATTACCTCAAATGAAGTTGAAATTGAAAACGAATGTATGGCGGATCTCTCTGATATGATTAACGTTGAAAGCTTTATTCTTTATTCCTTTTTATCTGAAAGTACCCTAGAATTTTTGGACTAGCGCTTTCGACTCACGCCCGGATTTTCATTACCCTTTATTTCGTCACCGTCGTGCTCTTCTGTCATAGAGGAATACGTGCTCATCCTTCAAATCAAGTTCTAGCCTAAGTGACCTTCCATGTATATCCATAATGGGCTACCCATTTCACCCATGCATTATCACAACATATCCATGGGAACACGTATAGTGTATCTAAACTTATACCGCCTTCTTTATAAAAAGAGTCGAGCTTAATTCCATGAAAAAGTTGGATAGGCTAAAGTGAAGGCTAAGAGTGAGAAAGGTAAGAAGAATAAGAAAAAGCCACAATTATCTGCACCTCGAGAGAGCTGCATGAGCTGCTCATTGTGTTTGTGGTTAGTTCCTCCACAAAAAAATTGTACTCTGCAGTTTTTCCGCCGCTGAAGTTTTTCTTGATTGTTAGTGGTTTTTTTTTTTATTTGTTTCATGCCCATGTATTGATGTTGGCTCTTTTGGATTCAAATGGTCTTTACCAGCCTATTACTGAGATCCTCCAAACTGGCTGCGTTTCTAGTATTGGTTTAGTCTACTACTGAAACTCCAAATAGTTCGGCGAACCCAGCTTGAGTCGCCCTCTTGTAGGGCAAGAAAACTTGCATAATCGTATCATAGTTGATTATATAATTGCGCTTCACAAAGAGCTCCAAATAGTATTTTCCTTAGGTTTCAAAAGTTGTAATAAGGCAAGATCCTGAAGAGAATCAAATGGAAGAGAGGAACAAAACGCTCTACACAATAATTTGCCACATTTTGGCAGTAACGTAGTCAAATCTCTGCAAGAACCACAAAGCTGGCGGATACCCTATGCTGTAACCAGGAAACTACCTGACATAGGTTTCGAAGAATTTTGAAGAAGAGGTCTTGCTGAAGAAGTGAAGTTTTATTTAAATTAAAAAATGCGTGTTAGGAACCTGCTTGTAGCTGTCAAATTATAAAGGAGCCACTATGATCGAGAATTTGAGCAACTTTCCGTTCTGCTTTATAGGCCTGTCATACATTTCAGATGGGTGTTCGTTGCTTTCGGATATGATTTTCTTTATTGGTACAGCGAAAACCATGGTAATTATAAAGGAACCGTCTCTACGTGAGAGTGCTGTCGGAGAGGTGAGATTGAACTGACTTAATATCAAGCGATTCCCATTCATATGATGCAAAATTGATGGAATAAACAAAAAGCCAACGTTCAATATAAGATGAGCTGCTCGCAAAATTTTTGTAGCATAGAAATTTTTTCAAAAGACCGTTCCTAGCGCTGACATAATGTTAGGATAGGTTGGGGAAAAAGTTCTGAGAAAATGCTTTGATTTTTTGGGTGTCGCCCATTTTTTGTGTTTTGAGCTCATTTGAAAGCCCGACTTCTCCCATGTTGATTGGTGTTTTATTTATCTACTTATTTCAAGATGGAGTTAACAAGCGAACAAATTAGATTGTTGATGGTACACGAATGGCTGTTTGGTTCAATGGCAAATGTGACAAGTGAACGCATCAATCTAGCTTGGGGCGAAGACACAGTTGACAAAAGTACGGTGTGCAGGACGGTGAAGAAGGTTTTGTTCAGTAGAGCACTACGACAAAAAAGTTTGCTACCAATATTGAATTGCACAATTTACTCATGCATTTCTTTAATAGCGGGAATCGGAATTTTATGCTCGCGGAATCGATCTTTTGCCGGAGAAGTGGCAGAAAGTGCTTGATGTTGATGGGAAGTACTTTGACGAGCAGTTTTGTCTTTGTTCGGGTGTAATAGGTGCATAAATAAATGCTTTACAAGCATTTTCTCAGGACTTATTCCCCAACCTATTCAATATACCCATTAGTGTAGAGTGATATGCCAAACTTCTCCGTCAGTTGGGACTCAAACCCCACATTTCACGCGAGGGTGCATGCTCGAACCGGCGCACTACCAACGGCTGTGTCAACACCACTCTTCCAACGATAGTGCAACGTTTTTGAAACCACGCAAAAAAACATTCAAAATAATTTCAAAAAAAGAATGACGCCAGGGTCACACACCGGTGTTTCGGAGGTTTCGGCCTCTTCGTCAGTGACGCCCGCCCCACATTAAGCCCTGCACTGGAGCAAGGAGGGAGGCGTATGTGGTGATGGCGCAGAGTACAAAGACACTGGTCCATCACCACCTCTCAGTCGATGGATTTTGGCTGTTAGATCAAAAAAAAAATTTAAAAAAAATAAAAAAAATTTTTGAAAATTCAAAAAAGTCAAAAAATAAAAACAGGCCTGTCATAATGAATTGATTTTGATCTAACAGCCAAAATCCATTGACTGAGAGGTGGTGATGGACAAGTGTCTTTGTACACTGTGCCATCACCACATACACCTCCCTCCTTGCTACAGTGCAGAGCTTAATGTGGGGCGGGGTCACTGACGAGGAGGCCGAAATCTCCGAAACACCGGTGTATGACCCTGGCGTACCAACCTCGTTTAGGCTTAAAGCATTCTTTTTTGGAATTATTTTGGATAGTGCAACGGTTTGAGCACGCGCCACTGGATAGGGTGAAATGTGAGTGCGAATCTCACCTGGCGCAGAAGCCTTGCACATCACTCTACACTAATGGGTATATTTTAGAGCATATCCAATCCATCCAATAACTGTCAACATAAGTAGATTCAGTATCGAACATGTGCACAGCAGGACAAACCCGTTAACAGTTAGCTGCTTACAACTTTGATACTTTATATCGCAGAAAGACTGATAAGTAGTTTAAGGGCGTCGGTAATACAGTGGACGCGCCCCACTATAGGTCAAACACGGCTTCATCTCCTGTCTGGGGTCCCAAGTTCCCATCATATCACCCATCTTTTTGCACATATTCAGTGAAGTGTATATTTGTGTACGATTTTATTCTATTTAGAATCAGTTTGGTATGGCTTACTATCTGCACATGCTTGCAACAACATTTTTCCTCTTAGCGCTGCTATTGTCTATTGCTTCGGCATATCTGTTGATGACATCAGATCGAGGAGGAGAAGCATGTTGTACCAGTAGAAAAAAAACTCATACAAGAACATCGGTTAGATGCCAAACTTTTGTCTCAAAAAAACTTATTTTACAACATGGAGTTAGATTTTTGCACATCTTAGTACTTCATTTATTCCACTCGTTTCGTTTCATCCACGAAGTTGCTCGAAATTTCATATTTGGGTTGACTGCTACTTGAACATGTTCGTCTTCTTCATGTATGTCTTTGAATACTGGCCGGGTCACTTATCCTTGAGATTGGGTGTTAATCGTTGCGACTGATTTCAACATCTTTATCACAAAAAGTCTTACTCGGGAATGACATCCAAGCACTCTATTAAATGAGGCCTTGCTTGTATTAAACGTATCATTGCAACTGAATAAATTGCAGACTAAGATGAATTAATCAATGGAACTCGTTTAAGATGAAGCTTTTCACCTTGAATCTCGTTTCATCCACGAATCTTCAATGGGCTATGATTTAATCAATTCTCCTACTAGTTAAAGGCAAAAGTAGCTACAAGTCTTAATTTTATATCTTTTATACGCAACAGCCGCCATCAGATAAACTTCATTAGTTTGTTTTTCTTTATCTCAATTTATTAATTCTTCAAAATAAGTTTTGGCACTAGGGTCGCAGACACCAAATTCGTTAACTAGAAGCATTCGAAATTGTTTAACGACATTATTCAGTATGTCCTAGAGCTGCCAGCCCAGTTCGGTCAACTTCAATAATGTCAATTTGGCGACATGCAACCTTACGTTGTTTTGAACCAGGGTAAGATTGCGGCGAGGTCGACGTGACAGTGTCCGGTTGCAGCAAGTCTAAGTGGTCGCTGTAGCGCTTGGCGCTGATCGTCTTTCAGGCTGGCAGCAAGTCCCAGCATATTGGCACGGTCCGCTTCCAATACTTTAGTGTTTATTTCTGTAGTGCGAGAACTTATGAGAAGACCCAGTATTTTGAAATATATAATATTTCCAATTAGTTCATGTGTTTTGATAGTTAGAATATTTGCGTGCCTTTCTTGCACCTTTCCTAGGTGAAAAGCTGAAAAGATTTTCACTTTTTCCTTCACGATTAGAACCTGGTGAAACAACCGAAACCTAGTTGAAAATTTGAATACTGTCATTCTGCGGCTACTTATTAATTTATAATATTACACTTGTGACCAGTACGAGGCTGATTGCGACTTTTGTTGAATTGAGTCAATAGCACGAAGTTGCTCTGGAAATCATACCTTGTATTTCGAGTGTTCTAATAAAACCATGCCCAAATTTCAGTATATCTAATAATTATTTTATGTACAGCCCGATACGCGTATTACCACTCTACAGGGAGAGTAGGGGCTCCCGAGAGGATTAGCTCAAGACAAAGGGTTTTGCCCGACTGACGAGATCGCAAAATTGAAACACGCGTATGGGCTCTATAACTCAGCCTTCTTTGATAGACCACTGACATGCGTGGCTCAAAAATGGTTATCGGGCATACTGAAATTTGAGCTGTGGTCTTAGAAAATCACTCAAAACGAAAGATATGATATATTGAATATACCAGCCAAGAGCAATCGAGTGTACGGCACTCTGTATTCGGTGGTAATTTTACTGGACATAGAGTGGAAAACATTTGTCGTCGCTGACTCGTAGTGTGGAGACTGAAGCACCCACACAGGATTCGCAAAAGACGAAAAAGCGTAACTGCCCGACTGACGAGATCGCAAGATCGAAACACTTGTTTCAGGCTCTATAAGTCAGCCCTCTGACAGACCACTGACATGCGAGGCTCAAAAAATGATCATCAGGCACACTGAAATGTTTTAAGAAGACACTCGAAACGAAAGATATAAATTATGAGATATACGGATATCGTTTCGACATTAGGTCTTCCTCAAAGCGGATGATTTAAATCGACCTTCGACGGCTGCTCGTCCTCGTTTGGCCAACGTCTTCGCTGTCGTTCAATCGCCCTAGTTACTTTTTTTGTTGACTAATGTTTCGCCATATTTCACTTTTTTCAGAGCGTCAAAGGCTCATCGTGAGTAGTCAAAGATATCCATTTTTCTTTCAAAGTGGTTGATGGTCAAAATGGGCAAGCATAGTTTATATGCTGCCACTTCAAAATAAGCTATTTCTATTCATTTTTTTAGTGAGCTAATGAGGTCATGCAGAATTCCAGCTGCTTCGGAGATTTACGGTAGCACACTTTTCCTTTAAGGCTAAATTGGCACTAGCGCGGTGGATTCACCATATTATCTCTTTCTATGAAAAGAATTCTATTCACAATACGAGTTTATGTCAAATCTCATCTCAAAATTGCCTAATTTGAATATTTCACTAGATGAAAAAAATGAACTTCGTCGTACTTTGAGAGCAGATGATTGATGGCATGAGACAAAACAGGAAGTTGTCAATTTCTGAATATTACGCAAGACAATGAATAAATCTCCATTGACGAGAACAGCTAGGGAAAGCAGCAAATCGTACGTTAATCTGTTGACTTTTGCATGTATTTAGTGGCGGGTGAGTTATTATAGATGTACGACCGGCAACAAATCCATAGAACTGTCAAAATATTGAATGTAGTGATACTATTTTACACGTGCAAGGTCTTGGTCCCACTCCTCTTGTAATCAGTCAAATTCTTAACAGTGTTAGGAAACGGGCCCTGGGCTTTTCTGAGATCGAACCGTTCTCTCTAGTCCAAAAAATGAATGTGACCATGATCTGGAAACGCTCTAGCATGGCAATCCTAAGATTTCGTGAAACCACACCGATTAGCATTCTTGAAAATTGAATAACTTACCGCTACCAGTTCCTAAATGTGAACCGAGTATCCTTAAGTGGTATTCAAACCCACTCGCAAATCCTTTGTAGATAATGGATGTGACGAAACGAATCAAATGAGCCAAATTCTAGGAACCGCACCGTATGTGATTCCATACCGTGCAAATTAGAGGAAAAGTTATCTAAAATAGGTTTCTAAAAGATCTCATATATAACATCTAAAGCATCTTACATTTCAGTCATATTTAATCAATATGCATCAATATGCGATCAATTCAGATGGCTTAATCACGAGCACACAATGCTTGGCTGTAGCAGGAAGTCGTGTCGACCAATTGTCGTCGTAGAAGACGACATTCTCTAATGGCACATGTTTTTCTCACTAATCTTCTGTCGTCTGTTTTTGTCTAAAAATTTCCAACTTTTTGGCAATTTCTTCGTTTTTGACTCTCTTCTGTAAGCTTGATCTCTCGCTCAAAACTCCTATTCTGTGTTGCGGCTAAATATTTTTAGTACAAGAAAATCAGCGTGTTTATTTTTGTATACCAGTGGCAGACTCCCAAGCGGGAAATCACTTCATGATAAGATCTTGTTACTCCTGTGTAACAAAGTTTATATTTCAAAAAAGAAATATAATTTATTACTTATATCGATAAAGATTTAAGAATTTAGCGTTAAGCTTCGATTACTAAATGAATGATCACGTGTACTAAGCTATTTTCGACAGGGTTTGATTTGTTTTCTCTATAAAAGTGCCTTCGATACTCTTCATTAATTTATTCAGAAAAGTGTTTTTGGAATACATGATTTGCTGTTCCATCGTAGCGAATGCGTTGCGAACCGTGAGTAGCTGCTATTGAGTTGTCCTTCCTAAGTTCCATTGCATTTCAAACATTTCTGTTAAATCATTCATTATTTATTTAAAGAAATCAATTGTTTGAGAATAGAATCACCATCATAATCATTGTAAGAAAACGATAACGAGATTACAAGAGAATTAAGTAAATACGGCAATTACATCACATTTTCCTTACGAATAATCATGCGAATGAATGGAAAAAGCTCTTGGCGCTGATCGATGTCTCAGAGATGCGCCATGAACTCGACTCCATGTGGCATCGCTGAGAGTGATTGAGTGTATTTGCCTTATACAGTGACTCGTAGTAGTCTCACCGATTTCTCATTTGAGTGGTGCTATCCTCTTGGACAACTCAGGCACCAATTCGCTGACCACGGAGCGATGAGAGGCTTGATGAGGTTCGGACGAGATCAGGTGTGGCGCATTCGTTTGAGGTGTTCTCCTTTCCTTTAAAATGTGCACTCTATAGGCATTTTGAAAGCATCTGAGCCTTGTAAAGCTTGACTGATGCGCTTGTCCAGTTCAGTAAATCGTTTTCCATTCAAGCACTTATTTGAAAATTTCTGCACGAAGCCTCTAAACAGGCCGAATTGAGGACTCTTGATGTACGGTTCAGAGGTTTCACAATTGTAGTAGTAATGCACCAACAGAGAGAAAAATTTATAGCAGAGGGAATTTGGCGAATACGAGTTGAAAGTAAAAAACATTCAGTGTTGAACGTTCTCTTTGGTGTAGCTCAATATCATCCTAAAATGTATGCTACCAACTTATTAACCGTGGAGAGCTAGGGGCATGGTTACCTCAGGCACGGCATCGAACCAAAAAGCGTGTGCTATTTGCAGTGCAGCTATAATGAATGCGCTCACGTCAGTGAAGATATCTATCTACTTTCATGGTTTTTTCACTGTGTAAACTCCAACACTTCTAACATTTGATTTATTTTTTCGTCTTCTTGATGAGCATCATAGAATAGCAGTTGAGCGAGTTTCCTTGCAAGCTCAAAGATAGCCTGGCTGTGGCGTTCCATAGGACGTTCGCTATTGACTGGCGGGGAGTGGTGGGAAGTGGGTTTGGCCTGCCTCCCCCTCTCCCTCTCCCACAATCCCTCCGTCTTCGACCTCGGAATAGAAACAATGTTTCGTTATTACTTTTGATGAGCAGAAACGATGCTGTTGATCGTAGATTGTTCAAATACAATTTGATGAAGTGAATATTGGCCGTGGTTTCGGCAGTATTGCCTTCTTCGTGCCTGAAACGGTCAAAATAATCCAAAGTTTATTCATTCACGTACATTCGTAACTTGAGCAAAAAGAACTGTGATGAATCAATTTTACCTCGCATAGTAACAACTTCTTTTCAAAGCACAGTTGTAGGTTCAAGTCTCCCCATCACGCTTGAGGGCAAGCTGCACATAGTCTTGCACACGGTAGTATTGTGCCTACTTCAAGTCAGAAAAAATTAACCTGAGCTATCGAAGTCATTCGTGATTACAGAACCTTCTTCCTTGCACTATATTTCTGGATATTTAGCAATTCTCCCAGACGTTGCAGGAGTTTTCCCCCGAAATGCCTGAAATCCCTTGTCAAAGATGCCGATTTTTTATCGAAATTTTTTCCGTTATATTCTCCTTCCCTGTGCATATCAAGCGAAGTGTTTCACACAAAATGGTTTACACGTTTTGCCACTGTACTCGCCCCTGCATGACTTGTAAGAGAAGAGGTACACCGTATCAGATCTCATGTAATCGCCACCTCCGGCGTTAACACAAATTGTGCTATTTCTTGCTTCGCAGAGACTGTAATAAAGCCATTTACGCACCAATCTGGCGCCTTAGAGTATTTGGGGGTATTTCAATCAGTGTTTCTAAATTTCCAAGCTTGCCTTTCTTAGAAAACATGTGCTATCTGTGGGTACTTTCCACTAGGCTCATCGCTTAGGGCCGAAACTTTTCTTTCAAATCTAACCCTAGGAACTCGTCACCGTTTCATAGCCATTGGAAAAAGATGTCTTTAGCTCCGGTGTCTTCCTGTGCACGCATCTAGTAGCTGTTCTGAGCATATTTTTTCCCAAAAGCATTTTTGAGTGTGATGGATAAGAGAAGTGATGAAATATTACACGTTATTACTGATTGTGTCATAAGCGATGTGTGATGCGGCCAAGACTACCGTACTAAATTGACAATGCAGTGTACTTCGCGGTCGTTGGACATTGAGCCTCGAAACAAACTCTGAAGTTATAGCTTTCTTCAAGAGAACATTAAGTAGAAGATTTGGTACGCTTAGATAAAATCTTCCAGTATAAAATTTTTTGTATCCTTGTAGAACAATATCACTAGATAAGTAATGTCAGGCAACAGCGTTCTATCAGTGATCTGCATTCATCAATGAGAAGAGACTGTTTCTATAGTTTGATTGATTCAGTAACAGGCGTAGTGGAAAAACTGCAAGAATTTAAGAAGTTGGAGCATACAACTTTACCCCATTTTGGTAATCTACTGGATGCCCTTAAAATGACTACTTATCAGTGACTGATACAAACACATGTGAAGCAGAATGGCTGCATTCATTGGTATAGTTCAAATTGATCAGACTCAACAAATGTCTCCGAAGAGTTCTGTGAAGAAAGATTCAGATGAAAACGATCTGAATTCAGGAAGCACTCTATCAAAGACATGTGAATGACGAGCTTTGTAAAATAATAAATAATAAGGTTACCTACGAGGTGTCGAGCACAGTAAATACCTTGGTATAACGTAGTGACTAGCTGCCATGTACTGGGAGCAAATGTCCTAATAGCATGGCTCACGTGGCTTTTTAGAAGAGAAAAGTCCTCACCTGAAAAATCACCCATTGACTAGAATTTATATTATGGCCGAACAGTTACTCATGATCACTGAAAGTGTGTTATAGAATCATTCAAACAGCCTATATTATTCAGTGTGTAAGCGTCTTCAACAATTCCGTGGATCGCATCCAATTTTTTTCAAAGGTTTCTTTAGTTGCAGTGAGTAAAACCGGCCCTTTATAAAAGAAACAACAAGTGCATTTGTTATATCTTAATGTCGTAGAGAAGTGGGCATTATGAAGATGAACTGAGCTAACGGTTGATGACGTCATTTGCTTGCAATGTTTTCATGGCCTTTGGTAGCGATTAAAACTGAACTAAATCTTATGGAGCATATAAATTTTATTGAGCTAAAAGCACTGAAGCCGGTCATATGTAAATTTTTAGTTGAAAATGTACTCGAGTTGAAGTGCTCCACATTATATGTCAGTACTTTTTCGACATGGAAACCACTACTCCGATTTTCATATGGCACATTCCTACTTAAACTGCAAAATTTCTCAATTAACTATGAGCTAATTTGAGAGATTTATTCATGGAAGGGACACTTGTCGCCACTTTTTGAAACCTATATCTTCAACAAAATCGTAAAAGAATCATTGCATGCAGTCATTAGTTGAATTTTCTAAGTTTTTGAAATAGGTTGATTGCAAACATTCCAAAGAAACAAAATATCATGTTTGGCTTTAAGAGAATCAAGTCAGTACAGACTATTAAGAACCTGAAAAGCCTAGGAAAATCGTATGACTCAGCCCTATAGTTGAAAGTTTAATACTAGCACTGGTGAAGAACTACTAAATACTAATCACTTGCTAAAATTTGTTC